>BKZX01023351.1:2224-12539 GCA_014362285.1 Fagus crenata
CTCTCTCTCTCTCTCTCTCTCTCTCTCTCTCTCTCTCTCTCTCTCTCAATATGCTACATCTCTACTACAAATGTTTGGGGTCGACTATAGATCCTTAGTCCCAAAAATGTTTGGGGTTAAGTCAACTATGGATCTTTATTCCAATTTTTTTGAGTTGTGAGACATGTTTTAGATAGTGAGATGAAATGAGAATTGTGTGGAGCCTTTTTTTAAAGAGTAATGAGAGAGTGAGAGTGAGATAAGATAAAATGAGATTTGAGAGAATGAGAGAGAGAGAGATGAGAGAGAGAGAGGGAACATGTTGGAGCCTACCACTTTATATATATTTTTTGCTAAATCCTATTACTTTATATATTTGCACTTTTATTCTCTCACACCACAATATCAACAATTTCTTCACATCACCACTGTGTTCAGGGACGTAATCAGGATTTTAATTGATGGGATCATTTTTTTTTTAATGAAAATCCAAAGTAACATTCATTATGTATTAACAAAGCAATTATCTAATTAAATGAAAGTCGATGTTTTTAAAATTATTAAAATCATCTATTATTGATTTGTATTAAATGTCGCAACAAATAAAAGTTATGTTTATTATGTCATTATATGTACAATAATATTCTTAAAAAAAAAAATCTAACTATTATTGCTATTGCTAAGTAAAAAAAATAAAAAACCCAAAGCCAAAAAAAAAAAAAAAAAAAATTCTTAAGTTTTAAGCTATTAAGTTTAAAAATAATGATTCCAACAAAGATTGTCAATACTCATACCATAGATCATTTCTATATTATTAGAGAAATGAAATATTTCAATACTGATACTAATATACTGTTTTGGGATTAATGTTATTTTTTAATATATATATATATATTAGCTAAATATTAAAGTTACGGACACAACACGTTCACAATAATGTTAAGGTATTAAATTGTGAATGGTAAATAATAAACTGATGTAATTGGTGGGTCTAAATGAGAACTAATAAAAACCTACCAACTCAGTATTGATGTGAAATTATTGTGAAAATATTATGTCTATAACATTGTTGTGTAAATACCAATTGGCCCAATTAATACCCATATCTTCACTCAAATCCGTAGCCCATCTGCCAAAGAGATTTTTTTTCCTATTCTTTAACTATAAATTCTCCTTCACTCATTTTCTTATTCTTTTATCATTGTTATTATCTTCTCTTTTTTTTTCTTCTTATTTCTTTCTTTCTTTCTTTATCTTATCTTCTTATAGCATCTCCAACACTGTTATTCAAATATTTTATCTTCACATGTGGACAATTCTTCACATGTGGATAGTCATTTTTACAACTTCACTCCAACACTACTCTTTATTTTATCTTCATTTTTATTAAAATAATATTTTTATTATTTTATTTTAACTTTTTTTTTCTCTCTCTTCATTTTCCTTTTCTCTTTCCTCATTTTTTTTTTCTTCTTCTTCTTCGCAGTGCTCTCCCAAACCCACGGCAACCCCATGGCAACCCCACGGCAGACCCACGGCAACCCCACGGCAGACCCACGGCAACCCCACGGCAGCCCCAAAACCCAAGACCCACCTCAAACCCATGGCAAACCGGTGACCCACGGGATGAAGACCCACGCCAAACCCAAGACCCACGGCTCCACCACCACGCCGAGACCAAAACCCAAGCCAAAAGCCACCGTCAACCCAAGACCCACGGCTCCACCCACCGTCAACCCAAAAGCCACCAGAAAATCCCAAGCCCGAGACGGTGAGAGAGCACACCGAAGAGAAATGGAAACCAAAACCTAAGCCAAAAGCCACCGTCACACGGCTCCACCCACCGTCAACCCGTATTTTGCAGAAAATCCCAACCCGAGACAGTGAGACAGCAAATCGAAGAGAAATGAAATGACTCTTTTTTGTATAATTTTCCAACGGAGAGAAAATCCCAACCCCGAGACAGTGACGAGAGCTACGGAGAACAGAGGGAGAGAACCGGAGAACAGGGAGAGCTACGGAGAAGAGAAGGGAGAAAAAGGTGAGGAGAGAGAAAATTTTCGAGAAAATGAGAGGAAAAGAAAGAAAAAAAACTTTATATAGGCCGGTTAAAATAAATTAAAATATTCACTGAAGGATGAACAGTGATTATTCAGAAATGAATAATCACTGTAGCATTTTAAGGATGTGGAGAACGGGCTGAAGAGTCTGTTGGAGCTCATTTTTGAGTTTTGGCTCTTCAGATGTAGATATACAAATCAGTGTTGGAGATGCTCTTAGTCCTGCTTCTTTCTTTTTCTTCTTCTTCTTTGTTCTTTTTTTTCCTTTCCTTCTTCTACTGCACCATGATTTCTGCATTTCAGACAACAATTTCTTCACATCTCCTTTCTCTCATTTTTTTTCTCCTCTTACTGATTGTGTTCACCTTATTCCAAATCTATGAAAATCTAATTACACAAACAAGGATGGGAATGTTTGAAGATGTGGACTCTTGATCATAAACTATGAACAATTCCTGGAAATTGGGTTGAACATTTAAGTTTGCCTAGAAAATGTGGACAATTTTCTGAAAATTTGTTGAACAGTTTAACTCTTACCTAGAAAATGTGAAAAACCTGCAGACAATAATATCTACAATTAACACATTCATCAACAAACAACAACCCATGCTCTTCAACCTGTGAATGGTGGTCTGTACCCCAAAACATGGAATCCAAAACTCAACTCTGATTTTTTTATAAATGGTAGCAAGGCTTTTTGAAGCTAATGGTAGTATGCGTTTTTTGGTTCAATATTTCTAGTACTTTTAGTGGCCATGGCGTGATGAAGAAGGAAACCAGACATAGAGAAAAAAAAAGAAAGAAAAGAAGGACACGCTGATGGATCTGATCACGTGCTTCACATGCCCAATTTTTACAGCGTTTGGCAACAAGGATAGTTGTATTCTTCATGTGTTTAGTTGCTTTTTCACTTGTGGGACCCGCGGGACCCATCTGCAATGTGGCCCAATGAGAAGCTGCCACATCCATGGTGTGAAAACACTGTTTCACACCATGGTGTGAAAGTAGCAGCGTCCTTTTTTTTTTTTCTATTTTCTTTTCTTTTCGGTATTTTTCTCTTTTTTTTTTTTTTTTACATAGTTTTCAAATTATAAACAAACTCGATTATGACTGATGTAGGAAGGAAATTTTGGATGGTAATCAGGGGTGGCCCTGGGCAAGGGCGAGGTGGGCGACTGCCCTAGGCCTCACCTCAAAATTAGGCCTCATCCCAAATTTTTTTAAGGCCTTTATTGAAAGATTTCAATATATTTATAGATACAAAAATTAAAAAGGCTCATATATTTAAAACAAGCCTAATAATAATTTATTTATCTAACCCGAGTATGTATGAGAACAAGTTTTTGGTATTTATTTGATGTGAAGAAGTTAACTTTACTAAATTATGATAATTTGAAAAAGTATTATGTTAATCTTGAAAGTTTTTTCAAACTTGATAATTTTTTTGATCTTGATAGTATTGATTTATTTTCAGACTTAAAAGTCTTACAAGAGAATTTACCAAAAAAAAAAAAAAGACAGCGACAAATATACCTAATTTTATCAACGAATTGAATTGTTCCAATTGCATCTATTGCATATAGAATATTATTGACTATACTTTTCACAGTTACATCTGTTGAAAGAAGTTTTTTAAATTTAAAATTATAAAAATCTTACTTGCGATCGACTATGTCACAAGAAAGATTAAATGGATTAGCCATATTATCTATTGAACAAGATTTGTTAGAAAATATTGAATATAAAAGTTTAATTAGTAATTTTGTAGCAAAAACCATATGTAGAGTAATTTTTCAATGATTTTTTTTTTTTTTTTTTTTTTTTAAGATAAAAGGCCTCATTTTTATATACCGCCCTAGGCCTCATAATTCCTAGGGCCGGCCCTGATGGTAATGATTGTGGAATGTTCTGGGTAAAGCAATTTTGTGAGTTAACCATCATAATTCATAAAATCCAAAACTATACTTGGAGGAAAATCTCAACTGTGTTCTCCCCTTCTTAAACATATGCAGTAGGGCTACACACTAATCGTATGACTTCCTTGTATCTTACTATTCCTAGTTGCAGTAATATGCTTTCTAGGCATAAAATAAAATAAATTATGTAGAAAATGTGAAGTGTTTGGTTGGGATTTTAGAAAATGCAAAATATATTGTAGGCAAAATACATTTTACAAATTCTCATTTCTAGAGCCGAAGTTAGAATCCAAAAATAAAATAAAATAAAATAAAAAAATTCTAATTCTGGCTTGATTATAATTTTGCTAAAGTAAATGGGATCCATCCAATAGGAGCATTAATTGCTCCAACCACTTAGTTTTTTTGGCTCGTTGCTCTATTGATTTTGTTTTCTACCTTTCCCAATAGTTTTAACATCCCAGATTTAAAAAATAAAATGTGAAAAATCACAACAATTCACAGTAAAATCACAACAAATTCACAGATGAAAAATCATAGAAAAACAAACACAGATTAAAAAAAAAAAAAAAACATTCGGCAACCCAACAACCCACAAATCACAACTCCACACATTCGGCAACCCAACAAACCCACAAAAAAGAGTCCATTACATAATGTATCCTAATAATATATTATTTAATAAGAAGAATGCATTCTCTAAAATACCAACCAAACGCATTACTTTTAGCATAATCACTTTTTAGAAATAGTTTCAGTATTTTACCAAACGCATTATTTTCAGCAAAATACATTCTAGAGAATGCATTCTAGCGTAAATGCATTCACTAGAGAATGCATTCTTTAAATACATTCCCAAAGTAGAGGATCCAAACGCAACCTTAATTTATTAATTTAGGCCTGCCTCAATTCAAACAAAGTCTCAATCATATATATAAAATGGTCTACATGTATGTATGCATATTTATATATGGTATGTAAATATGCACGTATAGGTTGCATACTTTTCTTTTGATTTCTAATGATCATCCTTACCGGTCTTGTAATTGGGCTCCCAGAGTAGCTAATGGTGCTGTCCATTCCCTTGCAAGGTGGTCTCTTCGGAATAGATTCTGGGGCGTTTTTGTTTTTGAGTTAAGCCCCCTTTGTATTTCTGTTGCTCTGCTTAAAGACTTTACCAATGTTCCAATCTTTGTTGGTCCTGTGTAGTTTCCTCTTTCAATAAATATTTTCACTTATCAAAAAAAAAAAAAAAATGTAAATATACACGTGTCAAGTTATTGGTGTAATATTAAAAATAAAATTATAAATATATACACACAAATATGTTCAATATTATATATATATATATATATATATGTCTTCGTTTAGGTGTAAATGAAAATATCAATATACATTCTTATATATGCAATATACATAGATATATGCGTATATATTTGTATAATAAAAAAAAAAAAAAAAACGTTTTAATGAAAAATATCACAATTTCAAAGGAATGAGTAAACTTACACGATATGAAAATTATAGATTCAATTACTCTTTTGAATTTCTCAACGTTATATTTTTTTTTTATATGTAACTTCTTAACATTATGACTTTTATTAGATATCTTTATCATATAAGATTGTATGAAGCTCAATAAGAAATTATCAAAGATTTAATACATTTTTTTCCTTTATGAGATGTATCATATTTTCATAACAGTTAATGTTTTTTTTTTTTAATTAAATTGGGAGGGCAACCTTTAAGGTAGTTCCACCCCTACCCACTTGTAAACTGGCCCAACTGACATGTGCTCATTTGTGCTTCTTGCCACTATGCTCTGGAATGGAAGGGCATCTTCTCGATCAAATCGGATGTTTTTAGATTTGGAAGAACACTGGCTTTTATCTAATCAACTCTCTCCATCCTCTTGGTCCGTGCTCCTGCACTGACCTATACCATCCCTGGTTTCATGATCTCCAAAAGTACAGTAAATAATAGACCATGCCCAGTGAGGCCAGATTGGAGGTCATATCCTCAAGTGGTCCCTCTCAAAAGCTCATAAACCGCCCGGAGACAAAGAAGAAGAATAACAAAACCAAAAGCAAAATTAGGAAATAAATAACAGTTAAACCCCAAAGTATATGTATAGTGAATGCCACAAATGATAGTCATGTATCATATGTTACATACTATTACACTCAAGACATGTACAAGTATGTGGTCTTTTAACACCAAGCTTAAAATTTGAAGGATAGAGGGAGAGAGATGTGAACCAACTTCTACTCTGGAATTTTGTCCTTCAAATAATTCAGTACAGCTTTGGTTCCTCTGTCTAAAATTGACCTCCGGATGCTGTAAAAGATATAGAAAGAAAAATTACACATAACTTTATCTTAATATTATTACTGATGAAATTATTTATGGCAACATGAGTAGTAAAATATTTGAAACATTATTACTTGTTTCTACTCTTTCTTTCAGATGCTATGGTGTCCATACAGAGTACACAACATGGGATGCTAACTGCTAAATATGCAATCATAAAAGTTCATGAACATAATTTAACAAGAATTATGTAGGAAGAGTGTTTGAGCTCCATACATATGCACACAAGTGACTTGGCCTACATATGCACACAAGTGACTTGGCCTAGTGTTAAGTAACAAACTATATGCAGCCAATGCCATAGGTTCAAATCCAGTCACCCATGGAAACTAAATCACACTAACACCTCCTGAATGCCATCAGTAAAAACACGTCTTTTTTCTCTGGCTTGATTTTAAATTTCCAGTAAAATACATTTCAATAAATTTGGTAATTGTGGTCATGATATGAAGTTGTCTAAATCTCAAGCAAACGAATAAATTAAAGTGTACCAGAATTTTTTATTTATTTATTAGTGCTCCTTTGGGTCAAAATATATTGTTGCTTCGTCATGAGCCTCAGCTTCCAAATTATTAAGGATTTGATTCTCATAGATGCTCCAGGGAAGAGCGGTACTTGATCTCTAATAGAATTTCTGATCCATAGATCAAATTAAGTACTCTTATTTCCATGAGACTCAGCATCCCCATAATGCTTTAAGAACTTGTGTTGTAGGAAGTGGTTATGTTTAGAGCTTTAGATGAGACCCTAAACTTTGCTTGGCATTTTTTTTTTTTTTTAACCAACATTAATAAAAAATAATAATATTACTATATTATAATTATGCTCACTGAAATCACAGGCACCCAACTGTGTACAATTTGTCTTGATGCATTGATATAAACAGATTGCCCTCAAGTTTCACCCAAATTAGCAACTTCAGAAGTGACAATGCTAGATGAAACTGGAAGGATTTCAAGTCTGTTTATCAAGTCAATGCCCTTTTTCATGTGGGAAGTTGTAGGCTACGATGCCAACAAACCACAGCAAAGCTAATGAAACTTCCGAAGAAATTAAATAGTAACTAAAACCAACAGGAGAACGGCACAATGTAGCATACCTTCTCAATGGATTTCCGTCAAGTCTTAAAGCCTATAGGTTCGGTTCAAGCAAACCCTGACCAAAATAAACTCTTTTACTTTCATATTGTAACAAATTCTGGAAATAAGTCTGGACAAATGTATCATTTGAAGCAGTATCCCTAAGTCAAATGCTTATGCTAGAAGTACACTAACTTAATGACCCTATTAATCAGATAGAGAAAACACAGGTTATTTTCGTAATAGTGATCGTAGACTTGTTTATACCATCTGTCATGTGACTTGAACCAACCATCACAGGACAATTCTTTGGTGATATGAGAATGCATAGTCTAAATTTTGCCCCCCAAAAATAGTCTGAATTTTCCTCATTCTATTTGCTTCTCACCAGAAATAAAAAATTAATCCTTATGCTAGAAGTACACTAACTTAATGACCCTATTAATCAGACAGAGAAAACACAGGTTATTTTTGTGATTTGATCATCAAAAAAATTTATAGTTCCCATTTCCCTAGATTTTAGGAGACAAAATGAGGCTTCTGACATTAAACACTAGGTGGACCAGACAGATTTTATGTAGTATCATGTCTAATAAAACACAATCAGCAAAAGGATTCTATATACTGACCAGTTCTGGGGGAAGCACTGCGATGTTGTTGTCAGATAGGTCAAGCTCGGTAAGAGAAGTAAGATGTTGGAACTCCTGCATGCCAATATTAACAAACACATTCAAACTTGATAGAGGTTGATGCACCCAAAAGAGGAAAATTTGCATCTATAGATAAGATCAATGAACTCAGGATATATCTCAGTAAACAACAGATAGCACCGGTAAAAATGAGTATCACAACTTTTAGAGTTCCTAGCATGTCCGTAGTAATCGACCTCCTATCAATACAGCAATTTGTAGATCCATCAACTGGTTACATGATCAATGTGAAATATATAACCTACCATGTCCAAAAAAAATAAAGACACTAAACTAAAGATGATCACTTCACCTCCATGGATATTTACATCTTCAATGTGGAATCCAAAAGTCTTAACCTGTAACACCTTACAGACCTCAGTCTGCCATATCTGTTTTCGACTTTTCGTACCCAATAAACTGACCAAAAAATCAAATCTTTTTACTTGAATGAACCAGAACAAAATAGTCATGTCCACCAATCAAGGAAAACAAAATTCTGAATCATTTTATGTACAACATGGATCATTTTTCAAGTCTGTCTTGCCCCAATACTAAAGCCAAGTCAATTAATATTGACTTTTACAAGTTCTAAATCAAATAGTGGCATAATCTTGTTAAGTATTTGCTTTTTAAGAAAGATATATATTACCACTGGAACCGATTGAAGGGAATTTTGGCTCAAGTCAAGGATCCACAGTTGCTGTAAGCTAAATATATCTGAGGGGACTTCGTGTAGCTGTATTCTTCTGTCAAGTCCAATTAGATGTAAGAAAAATAGCTTAGACATTGGAGAAAATTACCAATATGTAAAAGCATAGAAGCAAACAGGCAAAGTCACGCATATAACGCATGCAAATACATAAAATAATTGTACATCAATGTGGGTGATTGCGTTATAATTTACGGCTGACTAACCTCAGGTAAAGCTCTTGCAAATGAGGTATGCTGGAAAATACTGGATGCTCTGGTAACGAAGCTGCATTACCACTTAGATCCAGAACCTGAACCCTAGAGACTGCTTGAAATCCATCAGCTGGAATCTACAGGTCATGTAATTAGAGGGTAGTCAGATCATAGAGGTGATAGTCACAGAACACATTGTAGAACACATGTAATATGTTTGGAATCGCATATCTTTTTGGTCAAGGTCTCTGGATATAAATATTTAACGAAATAGTTCCAGAAAGATATGTATAATGTGGAACTGACTGCAGTGATTCTTAACTTTTAATAACACTAATCTCGGACAATTGATATACAATACGATGTGTCTGAATTGACAGGATACTTATTTCTGTGTGTGTGTTTATTAAGAGAAAAAGTCTTAAACTATTTGACAGATACATTTATGCCAAAGAACTAAGACCATATCGTATACTATCCATGTTGGGAAAGTTCAGTGCCAAAGTCTGGGTAAGTAGGCTATGGTCAAGCATAAAGGTTTCTACTTTCTATTTTTTTCAATTCTATCCTTTGTGTGATTCCTGTTGTAGAATACACTCAACTAATTTTTTTTTTTTTTTGCGTGTTCATGAATGCTTTTTCTTTTTCTTTTTTGGGAGGGGCGGGGGATAGATGGGAACTTTTGAAATGGTGAGGCCATCAAGTTATCCAACTGGTGCAATTTATTTCATTAAATATATATTAAATCAATGGCCTAACAGTTCACCAATAACTGGAAAAATTCTTGAAAAGTTAATTGACATATCAGTCATGCACTGTGTCCCCTGCATGTTTCCCATTGGAGCTCCTAATAAATGGGCTCATGAAATTTAAGTAAAAGACAGAAAAAGAGTCATTGAAACTGTCAGTCCATTTTCTTCTACAGCACCACCTTAATCAACATGATTCAGGAGACTGAGGAGAGAATCATAAATTAGATCTGTTTTACCTGTCCGAGTGGATTATTGTCCAACTTCAAACACGAAAGATTAGGAAGTGACTTTAAAATTGCACCTGGCCAATCTTTAATCTTGTTCCTGGATAAAACCAAAGTCTGCACATTTGGAAAAATAAATGATGTATTAATAGACAATTTCCAATTCAAACAAGCCAACTTATCATTATAAATTTTTGGCTTACATTCAATATGTAAGAAATTGGGATTAAGGCTTAATTGAGTTGAATTCAGCAAACAATAGCTGAAACTGAAAGGAATATGGATACTTAAGTACGTGGATACATATTACAGCTTTAATTCCAGCCTTGCATAATATCAT
>BKZX01023356.1:0-17494 GCA_014362285.1 Fagus crenata
TGTAGAATTAGCCATAAAAAAAATCAAATAGTATCAATAACACATTGGATAGTACCAACATCACATATGATGATACTTATATCACATTTAATGATACTAATTGAGTGAGTACCATACCCACAAAAAGTACGTGAGTATTGTAGAATGACCCCCATTTTTATAGGGTCATTCTATAATACCCACACTCTTTTTGTGGGTATAGTACCCATTCAATTATTACTATCAAATGTGATATAAGTACTACCATATATGATGTTGGTACTATCTAATGTGATATTGGTATTATTTAATTTTTTATATATTAATTTAAATAATAAATAAAAATAACAAATACCATCATATATGAGTTAAGTACTATAATATATGATATTGGTATCATTGATGTGAAATTTTATCAATTAGAGATACGTAGAATTACCCATTTTTATATACTAATTAGATTTTCTATATATCAACCCAAGAGACAAAGACACGTTACACCCTCTCAAAAATTATAAACAAAAGTGTTATTGGTTAACAGCTGCTAAGCATAACAAAGGCAAAAGCAATGCAAGCCTAAACAAAAAAACAAATAGAAAGAAAGTGCGGAGGGAAGTCTCTGGAGGGAAAAAAGAAAGCAAGTCAAAACAAAATAAAAAGAAAAGTCTGGAAGGAAGTCTCTGCAAGGAAGGGAGAAAGCAATTCAAGCTCTAGTGGGTACCATTCTTCCTTGATCTACGCATCAGGTATGAGACTTCCTAAACTTTGCCTTCCTTTTTTTCTAATTTTTCTGAAGCTATATAATCTGAAAGGTTCCGTTTTTTATTTATTTTTTATTTTTTTATTTTATGAATTTGTAATGGGTTTGTTGTGAACTTAAGCTTTTGCAATAAAAACCTGTAAAAAAATTAGTTTTCTTGTTTAGTTCTAGGGTTCATATGTTAATAAATGAAAAAGATTTATATATATATATATATATTTTGTATCTTCTACTCTAGGAAGCTTATCTCAACTTTAAGATATATATATTTTGTATCTTTTAGTCCAGGAAGCTTATCTCAACTTTAAGTATAGTTCAACGTCTTTTTTTTTTTTTTTTTTTTTTTTTTTTTTTTTTTTTATGGGAAGTTGAAAGATAACCTGGGTGTTGCTTCTTTTTTTTTTTTTTCTTATAAATCTTATTGGAGTTCAAAAGGGTATGGTTTTTTTATTTTTTTATTTTTTTTTATTTTTAAGTTTGGGGTTCAATGATTTAAATTATTTTGTAGGGCTTGGGATTATGATTGTAGACGTGTTGACTGACCTGTTTTTGTCTTTGTTATCTTATTTGTACAGATTTGTGTTGGTTATTTTGGGCTTCCCATCAAATCTTTTGGGGGAGTGCTTTTTCTGCACATAAGGTAAGAAACCCGAATTAAAGTTGTTTTATTTCTGTTATTTCTTTGTTCATTAATATTATTGTTTTTGTTTTTGTTTGGTCTTAAAATTGTGTTCTATGCCAGAACTTTATGGTTGGGCATGAAATGTTATTTATGTTCTAAGTTGGATGTTTCAATTGAGATTATGTTTTGATGTTTCATTTAACAATTTGATGATTGCTCTATTAGATCAGTCAGATATGTCACCTCCTAAATTTTTGGCAGGTTGGTTGGTAGCATCCTTATGAAGCCTTGAAAGTGTATGTGGGTTGGTAAACTTTTGGATGATTTTGGGGTCAGGTACCTAGCGCAGGCTGACTAAAACTCCTCTCAGGTATTTTATGTTTATGCACTTCAAATTAATATATCACGTTCTTGTTTGATGATTTAGTATACTACTGTTCTTGTTTGATGATTTAGTATACCACTGTTCTTGTTGTATTTTGTGGTGGGTTGTTTTGGAGCAAGCGGGTGGCTTGCATGGTGTTATAAGGTGGTTTAAGTTGATATTGGGAGTGTTTGATTGTTGAGTTGGTTCAATTTGATTATTTTGTTTTAGTCACTTTACTTATCAATTATTTTGTTATTTTTCTAAAATAGGAAACAAAAAATTTGAAAAAATTAGACATGGATAAGAGTTGGATGACATTGGGTAAGACAACTAATGGTAGAATGAGTCCACAATATTTTCAAGGGGTGGATTCATTTATTAATTTTGCAAAGGCAGTTGTGGACAAGAATGGTAATATTCAGTGCCCATGTGTTAACTGTTTAAATATCTATCGACAAGTAAATGCCAAAGTAAATGCCAAAAGTTGTGCAAAGGCAGTTAACTGTTTATTTTATTTTTACATATTGACTTTAATAAGTAAATGCCAAAAGTTAAAGAGTTATATTTAGAATTGTCCATGGACCGACATAAACATGACCCTCATGTCCAAAGTAATATGTAGGAACTTACAATACGTTGATAGGACTTATGGTTAGAGAGTTATGCACAAATGTGCTTTTTATAGCACTTTAGCTTATAAATGTTCCGCAAAGGGACAAAAACATAAAAATGCCTTGGAACAATTCGTGGACTGACACAAACATAATGCTTGGGTCCAAAGTAACATGTAAGAACTTATAATACATTGACAGGACTTAGAGCTAGAGAGTTATGCACAAATATGCATTTCATAACATTTTAGCTTATAAATGTCCCATAAAGGGACAAAAACTTAAAAAGGCTATGGAAAAGTCTATAGACCAATATGAACACGACCCTTGGGTCCAAAGTAACATGTCGGAACTTACAATACGTTGATAGGACTTACAGTTAAAGAGTTATGTACAAATGTGCGTTTCATAGCACTTTAGCTTATAAATATCTTGTAAAGGGACAAAAACATAAAAAAGCCATGGAATAGTCCGTGAACTAACACGAACACAACCCTGGGTTCAAAGTAACATGTACGAATTTACAATATGTTGATAGAACTTACAGTTAGAGAGTTATGCACAAATGTGCATTTCATAGCACTTTAACCTTTAAATATTCAGTGCAAAGGGACAAAAACATAAAAAGGCCAAGGAACAGTCCATGGACCGACACTAACACGATCATTAGGTTCAACGTAACATGTAGGAACTTACAAAACGTTGATAGGGCTAACGGTTAGAGAATTATGTGCAAATGTGCGTTTCAAAATACGTAAGTTTAAAAATGAGTGGCCAAATGGCAAAAAACATAAAACAATCACGGAATGGCTTGTGAACCTATATGACCACGACCCTCTGGTTCAAAGTAACATTTAGGAATTTGTGGAATGAAGGTAGGATTGACGATTAGAGAGTTATGCACAACTTATAAACGTGCGTTTAATAACACTTTAGCTTATAAATGTCCTACAAAGTGGTGAAAACATAAAAAGACCATGGAAGGGGTGTGACCAACACGAACATGACACTTGGGCCCAAAGTAAAACGTATGAACTTGCAATACTTTAATAGGATTCACGGTTAGAGAGGTATGCGCATGCAAATGTGCGTTTCATAACACTTAGAAATGAGTGGGGAAAGGGTAAAAACACTAAAAGTCATGGTGTCATTAGTTTTACGTATACTTAAAAATAATTCTCATATTTCTTACAAATTATGTTTTTGCTTGTTTGTCTTAATGTTATTTTATTGATATTTTGTGCAGATTATATGAGCTTGGGGGAATGATGACATATTTTCTCATTTGAAGTCATCTTTTTTGTTTTTGTATTGTTAAAAGACATCTTTTTTCATTTGTATTAATCGCACTTTGTAGTTAGATGGACCTTCAATTGTAAGTGCTAGGGAACTATTCCAATCTCTTCCATTCCCTTTTTTTGTGTCTAAGGAATGAGTTGTGTAAGTGCTAGGGAACTATTCCAATCTCTTCCATTCCCCTTTTTTGTGTGTAAGGAATGAGCTGAAGGGTTTGGTTCCTCTGCTTTTGTGGGCTGACAAGCTTTTCATAATTAACAAATTATGGTACTGATTGTATTTATGATAATTTTAAACTTGTATATTATTTACCTATGGAATGTATGGATGATTTGTTTATGGATTTATTGTTGAAAATGAATTGATTTCTTAATAACAGGTGGTACTGAGTAAATATATATATATATATATATATATATTTAGTGATTGGCGACGCATATTTTCGTCGCCTAATAGGTTGAAAAAAAAAACAAAAAACAATTGGCGACGATGTAAAATTCCTCGCGTAAAGATTATTTAGCTACAAAAGTAAGTTTCGTCGCCTATAGATTTTTGGGCGACGAATTATGTTTCGTCGACAAATCAACTTTTGGTGACAAAAACAAATTCGTCGCCTAAAAATATTATTTATCTACAAAACTAAGTTTCGTCGCCTATAGATTTTTAGGTGACGAATTATGTTTCGTCGCCAAATCAACTTTAGGCGACGAATTATGTTTCGTCACCAAATCAACTTTAGGCGACAAATTATGTTTCGTCGCCAAATCAACTTTAGGCGACGAATTATGTTTCGTCGCCAAATCAACTTTAGGCGACGAAATTAATAGGCGACGAAAACATTCGTCGCTAAATGTTGAAACTATTAGGCGACAAAAATATTTCGTCGCCAGGACTTTTCGGCTACCAACATTAGTTGACGAAATGATTTTTGTCGCCTAATGTACTATTTCGTCGCCTGGTACATCAAGCGACGAAATTGAGACTTTTGTGCGACGAAAAAGTTTTGTTGCTAATGACCTCTTTTCTTGTAGTGGATCCATCTTGGTTGCACAAAATCCGTTGGGTTTTATTGGGTTTGCATGATTCAATTGCATCAATACTCTAATTAAACACCCTGACTAACTTAGAAATTAGTTCACTAGTCCAACCAACCAGTAAGATCCGGGTTTGATAACTATGAAAGAAAGTCGTGGCAGAAACAGAAAATTCATTCAGTGGGGTCATTCAACTATGGTAGATTAAATCGACAAACACCCCACCATTAAATTTGTTATAAATAGATTTTTTTTTTATTTTATTTTTTTGCAATTTCTTTAATTTCGCATGCATCCAAAACTATGTTAGGTATGATTCGAATTATATTGGATGTTAGCGATGTGATGACAACAAATTAAATAACGACCCAATACTGAGAGATTTTTATTTTCTAATGAGTCAATTGATTCCTATATAAATAAGGAAATAGTTTACCTCCAATCCGGTTTGGAGGAATCCTCCTCCAACCCACTATGTGACAAGCAAATAGACCATTCACGTATATTTTTAGTCACATGACATTTTTAATGAGTCATGTAACTTTTTAAAATATACATGTGGATGGTATATTTACTTGTTACGTAGTGGGTTGAAGGAGGATTTCTTCATATCAGGTTGGAGGAAAACTTTGTCCTATAAACAATGACAAAGTCGTTACATAGCCTAGCCATCTTTAATTGTATTTCTCATTTAATGAAGGTGGGACCTTTGGAGTAGACTCAGAAAGAGTTGGAAGTCACTTTAAAAATTGAATTAGTTGAATCCATTTTTACATTCTTTAATTTTGCATTGCATGCGTCCAAAACTATGTTAGGTATGATTCTAATTATATTGGATGTCGAGATTTTTTTTTTCTAATGACTCAATTGATTCCTATATATATAAACAATGACAAAGTCGTTAACTAGCCTAGCCATCTTTGTAATTCTCATTCGCAAATATTCCATCTTTGTTAATCCTCCGATCATGGCTACTCACACCAAAAATCCAGTAGACATTGAAAGAGTTGAGCAAAAAGAAAAAGATAAGGAAGAGATTCAAAAACTTGAGAAAAAAGAAGAGCACCTGGACACAATTAAAGAAGGTCAAGACAAGCGTCTCAACGATCTTCAATCGGCTGCTTTCAATCTTGCAAATTACTACTTTGTGTTTCAAGGAGTGATCTTAACAATAGTTTGCAATGGTTCACAGAATTTGAAGCCGTCAGACCGTTGGTTCCTCTTCACCCTGTGTATATTCGTAGTATTACTCAACCTGTTTGCTTTTTTTAAAATTGGAAACAAGTACAACAAAACTAAAGCCGAACAAGAAGATATTGTTTTCCAGCGTAACGAAGTGTATCGGAAGCTAGGCAGAGATGATAAGTCAGAGAAGTTTATAAATCCTTTTGAACAACGTAAACGTAATATTTACTTAGGTCTTTTCATAATTTTCTTCCTAGGCTTTGCTGTTGTTGTGCTTGTAGGTTGCTGGAAATTTCTCGGCAATCAAATTAAGTAGACAGCCAAGTGCATAACCATCTGCAGCGAATACTAATACACCAACAAGATTCAAGCTTCTTCCATGCACGATGGAATTTAGTCCAATAAAGCTTTCTGCTACTTAATGTTGCATTCAATTTCAGTGTCATGTTTTTAATTTTCTTAGTGCCCTTGTTGGTTATTATTTTGCTGCTTATGTCATGTGAAATGTATTATTCAACCTTAAAGTGCATGTACTCTTCTTCTTCTTCTTGATGTTTGTTCTTGATAATTAAGCCCAATAAATATCATTCAATTTGGTCGAGTTTTGTGCTTGTACTTGATAATGTAACTCTTGTTTTGTTTTCCACCATGTTGTCCTCCCCTAAACAGGTTGTAAATAAGTTTCATGTTGTGCTCTTGCTTGTTTTATTTGCATTGGCGTATCGGCCTTAAAAAATAGGTTACGTAAAATGCACTAAAACCCTTTTAAATTTATTTATTTTTATATCTAATTTAGTACATAAATTTAGGTATTGTTACAAATAAACCTTTTTTTTTTAAAACTTTTTTGTTGTTGTTAATTACAAATTACACCTTCTAATTTTGCTCAAAATTCAATTGACTTCTCTAACTTTGCTAAGTTTTAATTGAATTTCTAACTTTGAGTTGGTTTCAATATGGTCATTCTATTTAAGTCTATTAAAAATTTTGTCATTTACTACATAAAAAAGTAAAAAACGACACAATTTTTATTTGCTTTAATTGAAAAATGCTAAGATTTCTAGACCAGAAATGAGGATAGATAGAAAAGGCAAGGAACCCGGATGAAGCAAAAAGAATATATATGTCCGTCTTTCCAAAAAATTAACAAAAGACATTTTTTCTTTAAAAAAAAATCACAACAAGAACATATTCAACTTCACATATTCTTGAATCCAACTACATAGTAACATAGATCCAATTAAAATCAAATATCCATTGCCAGTAAAATCAAACAAAGCACCAAACCCACCAAATCTCCAAACTCAATCAATTCAAATCACCCATATTCAAAAAACCCAAATCTCCAAACCCACCCACCGCTCCACCCACAGGGTCGGCTCTAGAGTATAGGCAATAAGGCCGGCCTCCAAATGGAAGAAGGCCCCAAATATTAGTCAATAGAATTTATTTATATATATATTCCAATAAAATCTATATATATATATATATATATATATAAAATCTAATTATAAACTGATAAAATCTTTCTTAAAAAAAGAAGAAGAAGTCAATGTAAGAAAAATCTGAGTTATTAATTATCTTGTATGAATAATAATTAAGTCCCAAAATTTAGCCAATCGGTCAATAAACGAAAATTAACTTAGTAGGTTGTGCATCCTATATGACTTTTTATTTTGGACTATTCAGATTCTTTCATATGTAGTACTTTAGGTTCCCCAATTATTATTTTTTCTTTCGATAATTCAATAGTTGGGGGATGCTGGATTTGAACTCTATGTCTCTATTTGAAACACCCGGAATTGTTTTAGTTGAGCTAGAAGGTTCTTGGTGGTTCCCTAATTAAATTCAAACAAATAATTAGATTACATTTGATTTTAATTGAAGAAAACATTGTTTGTGTTTGAATTAAATTGAAGGTCCATTATGATTTTAAATTTTCAAAACATTAGTTGAGCTATTTCATTTCTCTCACAACTCAGCCATGATCGAGATCTCTAGTCATCGTCACTCATCTTTGTTCAAAACCACCAGCTCTCTATCTCTCTCCTTTCTTGGACCGAACCATAACAAGCCACCATGGCCGAGCTCTCTTTGAGCTTGAATTCTCTCTCTTTCTCACCAAGCTCACCTCCTCTCAATCTCACAAATTAGTCTCAATCTCTTTCTATTTCTCACCCGATTCTCCCCATCTCATTGGGAAGCCGAAGCTCGAAGATGGTGGTAGGAACTCGTGGTGCTCCATATCGGTCATGAATGGGGGTGGTACGACTATGAATTTTGATTCGTGAGGCTGAGATTGAGTTGTTTTCAAATTTTTTTTTTTTTTCATTTTTATTTATGCAAAAATGAATTTTTGACATTTTTTTTTCTTCAAAAATGTGAAAAAAGTAGAACTTTTTTGTTTTTAGGGGCTAACAATATGATTTGGGTGGAGCATGTCGGGAGGACCAAGTTCCAACCAACTCAAAGTTAAAGGGTACTAAAACCACGGAAAGTTGTTGTACTCAAAATGAGTAAAAATCATAGGTGAGTGTATTAATCCCTGAGAGAGAATATATTATTGTATTTGATGTGAATCTCATATTCGAGATAAACTTGAGAAAAAACTATTGTAATTAAATTTTATGATAATGAATTTATTTGGAGTTGGTCCCGTTGTTTTCCCAATAAATAGTTTTCCATGTAAATCTTTGTAATTTTATATGTGATTGATTAAAATCGTTTATGGAATTTCTTAATTCATATCAAACTAGATTGCACAAACAAACAAAAAAATATCACATTATAACACTAATCGATGTGGCTATCTCATTTAGTTGGTAGTTTGAATTTTGAAATGACGTGACTTGTTTTTTTGTTTGTCCAACTCTTACACAGTGTAAGCATTCAACTGTGAATGAGATCTAGGTGTTACTTGAAATTGTTGAGTTTTATTTTTTATTTTATTTTATGTAATTGCACATCTCCCAACCTATTGATTACTTATCAACTACCAGCTTATATCTAAGATCAGTTCAATGTTCCATTTGGATTTCCACAATTCAAAGGGTAGAGATTCACTTGTCTATAAAAAAATAAAATATAAAAGTTGAGTCCATGATAGCATAGTTCAGAAGCCGAGGCCAGCAATTTAAGAAATCAACACCAACATATATGTTCAACATCAATGAAATATAACACTTCTGCTAGGGGTTTTTCTCCATCTCATAGAAAAGACATATAAAACGCAAAGTCCATACAGCATTAAAATATAATGTGTATACGCATACTTGATCTTATATATATTGATTTCATGGAAGTAAGGAATGCATTACTATTTTCTACTGCTACAATTACAAAGAATCTTTACTTTTCTTTTTGGTTTAAGGTAAGCGTTAAGCCAACATCTCACATATATTGAGGCAGGTGCTGAGTGTCAAGGTAAAACGCAATTTTTACTCTAGCCGAGCAGCCAGTTCAACCAGAAAAATGAAGTTCGGATTAATTATATGGGGTACATATCTATCCTCTATGATTTCCCTGCTTCAGCTGTATCACCATCTTCTATTTCACTGCCTAATTTGACAATATCTTCAACTAGTATCTTTCCTTCTGTTGCAAAGAAAAATGACAAAGTATCAGTCATATAAAGTATTTGTACCAACGATTGGAAGTCAATCAGGAGTGTTAGAGATATATATTGGGCCATGAGGGCCCAAACCAAGTGTAAGCCCATTAATTGTAATAGAAGCAAACTGCTCTAGTTAGATTAGGGTTCTCTAGTATATATACCCTACTTGGGTCTCATTGTAACCATCAAGAAATATAGTAAAGATGTAGCCGTCAAGGGTTTTCGTGTGTGGACGTAGGTCTTCATGACCGAACCACGGTATCTCTGTGTATCTTTTTTCTGTTTGTTCTCTCTCTCTCTCTAAACTCTTCTCTCTAGCACTTTCATATTTGACATTGTATAAGAGAATCCATTCTAGATTTGTATCTGAGCATCTGTTCTAACATGGTATCAGAGCCAAATTAATTTTTGGCACAATTCTCAAACCACCCGTAGCTTTTCTCCAAACAATTTCTTGTTTTCTCTAAGCCGTGCCTCTCTTCCTCCATTGTTGCCACTAGAGACCTCCGATCATTTTGTGCTGCCTACCGCTCTGATTGTTAGAGCTCGTACTACCAACCTTAGAAATTTCACAGTCAGAAAGCATCACACGCGCCGCCACGCGCTCTGTTTGTCTCCGGAAAAGCTGCACCTTCTGCTCTTCGCCACTGACGTTTGGCTGCTCCGTTTTCCTTGATCCACCCATCAATCGATTCGTCTGGAAGAGATGAATCTTCAGTAAAATTATCGCCGCCAGAAAGAATCACACGCGCCCTCACGCGCCGGTGACGTTTCCGGCGACAATCTGCTTCAAGATCCATGCGCGTTCTCCATTTGGTATCAGCCCGAGACCCGACCCGCTCCGAGACCCGCAACCCGATCTGTGATCCTCCAAAGCTGCCTGCTGACGTTAGCCCTACCTATTGCTGACGTTAGCCCTAAAAAAAAAAAGAAAAAAAAAAGAGCTTACGTATTATTTATTTTTTCTCATTTGTTCTTTTCAGGTATTTTCTGATGGATAAAAATGATCAAGGTGTTTTCAGGTGTTTTCTCTCCCCAATCTTAAAACAACTACAATTGTGGCTTCCATGCCACCTGTCCTCTCCTCGATCTTAGAACAAAATCAATTGTGGTTGCCATGCCACCCTGTGCCCTCTCCTATGCCTTCAAAGATTGCCATGCCACCCCGTGCCCTCTCCTATATCAAGACATCCCACTCTGAAAACGAAATTTAATGCATTGCCCATGAGCTTCCTTGTTGCTGCACGCTCTGCTTCATGTTATGAAGATGAATTTGTCTGTTATTGTGGTCTTCCGTGATAATCTGTCTCTTATTGTCTTCCATGACAATCTGTTTCTGGTGTCTTCCGTGACAATCCGTCTGGTGTCTTCTGTGACAATCCGTCTATTCTTTCTGGTATCTTCTATGACAATCCGTCTGTTCCGTCTGGTGTTTTCCGTGACAATCGTCTGGTGCCTTCCGTGACACAATCCGTTTGTTTTGTTTAGTGTCTTCCGTGACAATCCATCTGTTCCGTCTGGTGTTTCCGTGACAATCGTCTAGTGTCTTCTGTGACAATCCGTTTGTTCTATCTATTATCTTCCATGACAATCTTTTATGAGCTCTTTTGAAAACAGTCTCTTGTTGTCCTGTGTGGCAATCCGTTGTTTTACTCTGAGCTCTTCTGTGTTCTTTTATTTGTTGTGAACTCTTCTGAAGACAGTCTTTTGTTGTCCTGTGTGGCAGTCTGTTGTCTTACTCTGAGTTCTTCTGTGTGAGCTCTTCTGAAGACAGTCTTTTGTTGTCCTCTGTGGCAGTCCGTTGTCTTACTCTGAGCTCTTCTGTATTCTTTTATTATGCTTCATTTGCTGCATGGGTTTCTTTCTTTCGACGGTGATTATTTTTCAGGCATTTTCGTTTTGTGGACCCTACTTCTCTTCGAGGATTCTACTTCATGCAATTCCAAACTCAAGGTTTCGTCATACTGCACCTTGAGTTTGAGGGGGGATGTTAGAGATATATATTGGGCCATGAGGGCTCAAACTAAGTGTAGGCCCATTAATTGTAATAGAAGCAAACTGCTCTAGTTAGATTAGGGTTCTCTAGTATATATACCCTACTTGGGTCTCATTGTAACCATCAAGAAATATAGTAAAGATGTAGCCGTCAAGGGCTTTCGTGTATGGACGTAGGTCTTCATGACCGAACCACGACATCTCTGTGTATCTTTTCTCTGTTTGTTCTCTCTCTTTCTCTAAACTCTTCTCTCTAGCACTTTCATATTTGACATTGTATCAGAGAATCCATTCTAGATTTGTATCTGAGCATCTGTTCTAACAAGGAGAATGAATAAAAAATCACATATATGCAAGATTTTAGACATTAATGGCCACTCAGTGAAGAATCGTTTTATTTTTACCCCAAACAGCAATCGAAACCAGCTCATAACATCCCCTATTGAGTCCCCCCAGTTGAGTAAGACATGCAGATAGACGTTTAAGATCTACATTTATTATCAGAAGAGAGAAATAATTGCCACTGAACTTTATCCTTGGACAGGTTGCTGATAAGTTCCTGAATACCCTCCTTGTCCAAGGTGTCCTTGAGATATGCGGCAGCAGATGCAACCTCCTCAGGTGTCACTGTAATGCCCCGGACCCAAAGCATGAGCTCGACACGTGACAACGGCCGCACACCCATAAAGCTTTGCCTTACAAGTGTGCCAGGCCTCACTAACAAATTACAATACTAGCATCAAATGAAATTAAAATCTCCAAAATAATCCACTAATCAAGGATGTATCAAATAATTAAATTTCATAACATTACTAATCCAAAATTTTCTTAAACAAAGGTCTCTTACAAAATCACAAAAATAGCAATCATGATACGCTTGATTATCTTGTCTAACTTTCTTCCTACACTACTCCCTTGCAACGTTTGCGTTAACTAATCCTCAGAATCTGAAATGGGAAATAAATGGGGGGTAAGCTGAGAGGCCCAGTAAATAACCAATATCCCTATCCAGTCGGATCAAACACACATTAGTTAAAAACAGATATACATAGGTAATACAAAATTTTCAAACGATGGTTTTGATAAAACATTTGGTTTAGTTCACAAAATAAAATACATTATTTTATTTGCAAACAGTAAATTCAACATATTCAGAAATAAATACAGATACAGATATAGATTCAAATATAGATTCAAATTCAGATTCAGATACAGATATAGATATAGATATAAATACATATACTAAATAGTTTAGTGACTATAGTCATATTATCCTTGTGACAAGGCTCAAAAACCACACATAGGTCGGTGGCAAACCCCAGAATGAAACTAGTTTAGGTACCAACGTATATCCCCATTGGCGGGGCCCAGAATATAGTTAGACTGAGAGTTTCAAATATCAAAACACATTTAAAATATATTTGAATTCCAAAACATATTGATTTTCAAACCTTATTCAAATTACGAACAGAAACATATAATTAAATGCTTGATCCGAATTTTTTTGAAGTAAACAATACTTTACAAATAAAATGATTTTTCTGATATTTTGAAACAAATTTGATTTTAGCATAATAGAATGATAAACTATAATAATAAGTTCACAAATAGGAATATTTATTATATGAAATTGAGAAAATACTAGTTAAAGATAAAGGTTACTTATCTCTAGCAAAAACAGATGTAATCTTCCTCTCCTTTTAAAATTCACAAGTCCAATCTTTGAGATTTAAATAACAATAGAACTATAGGGACCACATGGAGACTAAAAAAAAAGAATCCCAACATAGGATTTAAATAGGAAATTGAGGATGCAATTAATTGGGGAGATGGAGAGGTAAGGGAGTTCAAGAGGTGAGAGTGAGAGAGAGGTAGATGAAAATGTGAGGTATTTAATTGAGGAGATGAAGAGGTCAGGTAAAATTACAGTATTTATAGCCAAAGCTTCATCAAGTTTTTGTGTCTATGTTCAATTTATCATGGGAAGTTTATTGAACATTCTAGAACATTTATGATATCAAGTTCAACGTTCTACAAACATTCATGATATCATGAGAGAGAATTTTTTTTTTTTTTTTGGGAACCGGGTATTACATTCTCCCCCACTTATAAGAATTCAGTCCTCTAAATTCATCCCAAATTGAATGAGTACATCACACTTCCATTGCGCTACTTTAATGCCACGATTTAATACCGTCAATAAAATTTCCTTACTCATCCATCACAGTATACAAACTACTAAAATATGAAAAATCCTTCAAATCTACATAAATTTTACCAAAGTAATTCTTTAAATCCCTTCCATAACGAATAAAATTATACGACCTATTTTTTTAAAAATAATCCAAATAATCTGTAATTTATCATTGGCTAGTCTTAAATAAATCAAAAATCTTAATGAGTCTCCAAAAGTATAACAAAAGAAAATCCAATGATATCAAGGTTCACATAAATCACTAAACTCTAACAGCCATTTAATTATGTACCTCAAGATTAAATAATGTCTCCATTCTCTTGTAAGCTCAAAAATGTTTCATGATATATCCATATATATTTTCTATAACACAATTTGTAATTGGAAGATATCCAAAGTCTCCTTACATATTTCACTTAAGGACTAATATGGTGTCCATGTCATAGAATACCTCAATCATAGAAATTATCTTTTGCAATTAAACCATATTTAGATCACCTCTAACTTTTAGATAGTCAAATACGATAGTACTTAGGCTTAACTCTTTAAACAAATCGAGTTCCTCACAATATAGAATTATCGTCTCTAAGTGCTGATTGGCTAAAAAGGACAATGTCCACTGTGTCACCTTTATGAACAAAAAACTTTTTAGATCACTAAATAAAACAGCCCAAATTTTCACCTTACTAGAAAGTAAGCCTAATAACCTCACTCTTTTAATACCATATGACTTCATAAGTTCTAAAATTTTTCCACTATAAGATCCAAAGTGTTACAATTGAATACACTAATATACCTAAAGTTTTTGAGAAGAAAATATTATCATATCGGGAAGTTGGTTCAATAACCCAAACTTATGTACTATAAAAGTAATAAGTCCTAAATACATGTCAATGTAAAATCTAAGGCGCTAAAGTTTATTATACCTAATTATCACGAACAAATTAAAAATGGTATTGTCTTCCAATTGAACTTAATAAACAACATCTTATCAAAATTGAGCCCCTAGTTAAGAATACCACTAACCATTGCATTCTACACCATCTATAAAATCACAATTCATCTTCAATTGAAAGATCCAATTCATTAACTTCATATCATCTAAAAATCACAAATATGGTATTTCAACTTTAATCCTTACAATGTTGAACAATTTCCATGCCCCAAAAACAAAAATCAGGAACTCAACTTTTAAATGGCAGAATATATTCCATAACAGGTATTAACTACCTCTCATAATTAAACTGATACTAATTCTCCAAGTCAAGCCTTTTGCATTCTACAAAACCTATAATATCACAGTATTCATCATATTGTTAGATTCAATTCACCAAGTTCATATCACCTCAAATCAAAAAATCACATTGTAATAATACAATATTAACCTCTAGAAATGCATACGATTTCTAAGTCCATTATTGCGTGTCATTGGGAATGTCCATATATCTTATATAACATGGTGACATCTTAACCTATAATCAATATAAAATGATACTAGAATGTTACGGATTCCAATTATGTCAAAACTAATAAGAGACTTAATCTTTTGATAGCACAAAACGTAATCCCAAAATGCTAGATATTTATTTGTCTCTGAATTGTCTGTCAATACATACAAATCAAACCTAACCAACAATGATCTAAACTCAATGAAAATCAAACTTTAACATAAAAACCCAATAAAATCCAACATATTCAAACTCTGAAAATTACATCTAAATATATTTTTAGCAGAGCAACAACCTCAAATTATTTTTCTTTGTTATACTATGAATTGTCTACGACCCATATAGATTGAAACTGACCATAAGGACTACCAAATCATATCCTAAGCTCCATTTAAGTCTATAGAATCATAAACTAAATTCCACAAAATTTACAAAATCAAAACCTAACTCCATAAGGTCTACAAAATCATAACCTGACTCCACAAAGTTTACAGAATTATAACCTAGGAAAGACCTCTATAAAATCATAGCTTAAACTTCATAA
Source organism: Fagus crenata (assembly GCA_014362285.1). Lineage (NCBI taxonomy): Eukaryota > Viridiplantae > Streptophyta > Magnoliopsida > Fagales > Fagaceae > Fagus > Fagus crenata. The sequence continues at coordinate 15,649 of BKZX01023356.1, forward strand.
ATTCTTCAGAATCATAACCTAAGCTCTGATACCACTTAATTGTAACGCCCTAAACCCAAAGCATGAGCTCGACACGTGACAATGGCTGCACACCCATAAAGCTTTGCCTTACAAGTGTGCCAGGCCTCACTAACAAATTACAATACTAGCATCAAATGAAATTAAAATCTCCAAAATAATCCACTAATCAAGGATGTGTCAAATAATTAAATTTCATAACATCACTAATCCAAAATTTTCTTAAACAAAGGTCTCTCACAAAATCACAAAAATAGCAATCATGATACGCTTGATAATCTTGTCTAACTTTCTTCCCACACTACTCCCTTGCAACGTTTGCGCTAACTAATCCTCAGAATCTGAAATAGGAAATAAATGGGGGGTGAGCTGGGAGGCCCAGTAAATAACCAATATCCTTATCCAATCGGATCAAACACACATTAGTTAAAAACAAATATACATAGGTAATACAAAATTCTCAAACGATGGTTTTGATAAAGCATTTGGTTTAGTTCACAAAATAAAATATATTATTTTATTTGCAAACAGTAAATTCAACATATTCAGAAATAAATACAGATACAGATATAGTTTCAAATGCAGATATAGATTCAGATTCAGATTCAGATTCAGATTCAGATTCAGATTCAGATTCAGATATAGATATAAATACATATACTAAACAATCTTAGTGACTACGGCCACATTATCCTTGTGACAAGGCCCAAAAACCACACATAGGTCGGTGGCAAACCCCAGAATGAAACTAGTTTTGGTACTAACGTATATCCCCATTGGTGGGGCCCAAAAGATAGTCAGACTGAGAGGTTCAAATATCAAAACACATTTAAAATCTATTTGAATTCCAAAACATATTGATTTTCAAACCTTATTCAAATTACGAACAGAAACATATAATTAAATGCTTGATTTGAATTTTTTTGAAGTATACAATACTTTACAAATAAAATGATTTTTCTGATATTTCAAAACAAATTTGATTTTAGCATAATAGAATGATAAACTATAATAATAAGTTCACAAATAGGAATATTTATTATATGAAATTGAGAAAATACTAGTTAAGGATAAAGGTTACTTATCTCTAGCAAAAACAGATGTAATATTCCTCTCCTTTTAAAATTCACAAGTCCAATCTTTGAGATTTAAATAACAATAGAATTATAGGGACCACATGGAGACTAAAAAAAAAGAATCCCAGCATAGGATTTAAATAGGAAATTGAGGGTGCAACTAATTGGGGAGATGGAGAGGTAAGAGAGTTCAAGAGGTGAGAGTGAGAGAGAGGTAGATGAAAATGTGAGGTATTTAATTGAGGAGATGAAGAGGTCAGGTAAAGTTACAGTATTTATAGCCAAAGCTTCATCAAGTTTTTGTGTCTATGTTCAATTTATCATTGGAAGTTCATTGAACATTCTAGAACATTTATAATATCATAGGAAAGTTCATTGAACATTCTAGAACATTATGATATCAAGTTCAACGTTCTACGAACATTCATGATATCATGAGAGAGAATTTTTTTTTTTTTGGGAACCGGGTATTACAGTCACTTTACCGTAATAATCCCTGGCATAAAAAATAACAAAAATGTGTTGATTTAACAGAATTCGAATGTGATGACCCTGAATTCTCAAGAAAGAAGATAGCTGGAGTTGACAATTATTTTGTTGTCAGGATAAAACTAAAAGCTTATCTGTAAACTACTGATGGTAAACATTAAACACAAGTATGAAAAATCTCAAATCTGGAGAAGACTGCTAAACTATGAAATAAGATCATCAGTATTCTTTGAGCTGTGGTCAACAGGAGGAGGTGAATTTGG
>BKZX01023358.1:888-11668 GCA_014362285.1 Fagus crenata
TGAACTAAAGAAGAAGAAAGGAAATTAAACTCACACAAAAATATTAGTTATTTAAGTTTGTATTAATTTTATATATAAAAAATATCAAAAAAACATAAATTAATTAAAATGACATAGATTTTACAAAATAAGAATGATACAATGAAATTTATAGAGGAATTACAGTTTCCAATAGTTTAAAAATTGTGAGAAGTTATGATAAGTTTACTGATAACATATATGTGAGATTTTATTATTAATTAATTACTAATTTTTATTATTAAAATTCAAATTCATATGTGATAAAACATATATTTAATTATATGGGTTAAACGTGTCATATAAAAATGAGTCGAGTCGACCCTCTTCTCCTTTTGAGGTCAATTTTTCTAAAATACTACTACTTAGGTTGGAAATGGAGAATTTATTAAATGTGGGCTTTGGCTTTAGGGCATGATTTTATTTCAATTAATCAACAAATCATGAAATTGAGGCTTCGATTTGATTATTTAAACCAACAATTGGTTAAAATAGTATCCGATTAACAAATTATTAAAGATCTTGTATATTACGATTAAGATTTTATGCCTAAAAGAGGGGTTTTGTATTTCGACTATCAATCCATTAAATTTATTGCTCAAGAATGTAATTAATAAACCCAATTAAATATTAAAACTTCAAGTTTTGGTAATAATTTAGCCAGAGTGAATGGATTTAACAGAAGAGTATCTATTAGGTTTATTATGAAAATTAGGGGTTTCCAACCTCGTAAGGTTTTAACCTAATTGGATGGAAAATCATATGTAACTAGTCGGTAACCCATGTAATGCACAGGAAAATTTAACATAATATGACTTTTTCTTTCTTTTATTTTTTTGTCTAAATATGAAAATTGATAATTATGATTATTATTAAAAAAAACATTTATTATTTTTGAGTTTATATATAGAATATAATCTAGTATTAGATATTTATTATGATTGTATTTGTATATATGGAATAATATATTATTTCTATTAAGAAAAATATATATTAAAATAATTAAGAGTAAAATTATGATAATTATTAAAAGCTTATGTGACGCAATATTATGAGGTCAATCAAAAGTAAAAAAAATTTCAGTTTTATATTATAGTATAGATTAGGACATCTAATTAGGGATTGGTAACACCAATTGAGTGAAAAACACTATATATTTGGTATTAATCAAATAATTAAAATCATTGAAATTTAAACTTATGCTAAAGTTGGGGATTTGATGTTCTTAATGCTTTTAAAATCGAGTAATGTCCTCCGAAATTATTGGAACTATGAAAATCAGCAAATAATCATTTTAAAATAATATAATTTAATAAGGTTAATTAAAAAAAAAAAAAACAATTATATATACTTAATGATTTTCGAGGTTGATATTTGATTGGATATACCAATAAGTAAGGCACAAATATATGAAATTCATACAAACTTTCTTCTTCTTTAAATTTAGAAAGTAGTATTTGATAAATAAATAAAATAGTGGCATCCATTTCTAAATAAAGAATATATTATAAATGATTAGAGATGTTTATTCACGTATTGAAATACATAAACTTTACAAATATTTACCGTCTCTAAACAAAGTACTTGTTATGCAATCATACTTTCTATTTCATTTCCAATAAAAAATAAATAAATATTCATAAAAGCAAAGAAAGTAGGAGTCAAATTAAAACTAAAATGAAATAAAAAAGAAGGTTAGCAAAAAAAAAAAAAAATCAAGAAGAAATGAAAAGAAATAACAAAGTAAATATTCTGATGTAGGTGTGCTATTTTTAAGATAGTGGTAGAGTCTAATTTGAAATTTAAAACAAACTAACCTAATTTTTTATTTTTAAGAAATCTGTTAACTTATTTGGAATCTAAATTGTAGGTGTTTGAATTGGGAAAGTGGAAAATGGGTACATGTTTTTTCTTGGGAATTTATCTATGTGGGTGTGTTTATGGAATTTCCAAATACTACCTTAGTTTATTTTTAGAGTAGTTTAAAATATTGTGAATATATTTTTTAATAGATGTATTTTTTAGAGGATATAAAAGTGGACATGAAGGGATCGAATACTTTTAATAGTAATAGAATATAATAATGACAATAATAGTAAGAATAACAATGAAAATGGTAATAATAATTTTAATAGCAAAAAAATAATAATAACAATGACAAAATAATAATAAGACAATACAAATTTAATGAAAATAGGGAATGAATTGGTTTCCATTAGAGTGTTGTTGATGTGGTTAGGGAAAAATTTTAGACCAAAAATTCTATTGTAAAGAACGAGTTCAATGATCATCATTACTCGGTTATAATTATTATTGTTGTTGTTGTTGTTTTTATTATAATTATTGTTATCAAGGAAATATTTATTCATATTATTATTTTGTCATTATTATTACTATTGTTGTAGTTATTTTGATTTTGATTTTTATTATTTTTAGTTAGTATTATAATTATTTTTGCTCATATTAAAAGCATTACTATTATTAGAATTGTTCTTCTTCTTCTCATCATTATCTAATATTATTAAAAGGATTGATGCCCTTATGTCTACTTTAATATACTGTCAAAAGTACCCCTCATATTTTCCAACTTTCCCAATTTAATCATTGATTTCAAATAATAATGATTCTTCGAAAAAAGGATATAATAGTCACATCTCTATGTAGAAAATTGTTCACTTTAGTGCACGAACTAAAATACCCCATATTTAAAATCTATTGATTTGATTTTAAAATAAAAAATAAATGTTAAAAAAGTAATTTATTATATTTTCGGATCAATAGAGTTTGAAACAACTCCACGTCCACGTTTTAATTTTTTTTTTTAAATGCTGGTTTGATTGTCCATTTTCTCTCTCTCATTGTCCTTTATCCTTATAACTACTTTTTGAAAAAAAAAAAAAAAAAAAAAAAAAAAAAAAAACTTCATATTTTAAATCGATACGTAAATGAGATTAAATAGGCTGACTTACTACTCTTTTATTTTTTTTTCTTTCTCATTTGATTTGAACAACTCACGCCACTATTTAAATGTATTTCTCTTTTAGTTTATTATTTTAATTCAAACTCTTATCCCATACAAATATAGTTATTAAAAAAAAAAAAAAAAACTAATATTTATCCCATTCCATTTACCTAAAAAGATAACTATAAAATATTTCAAACTATTATTAAAAAAATTTAGGACATATAAGAAAATTCATTAGAGTAAATATCAATCCAAAAAAATTCACCATTCAACGTAACAAATAAGAAAAATTACATATTTAAAATTCCACTATTTCATTTTTTTTTTTTTTTTTAAAATATTACACTCCACGTTTTTTTTTTTGGTTTTTTTTTTTTCTATGACTCTCCCTTTTTTTTCCCTCACATCTCCCATTTTCTAAAAACCCTATTAAAAAAAATTTAAAAAAGCAACACAATCTTATCTTGAAGTTATATGATATCCAATCAAACATTAAGTGATAAATATTCGATTTTTTGAATCAAAACAGTTATCACCGGTTTTTTAAAAAAATGTATATTTAATAGCTTAGGAAAAGAAATGAGAAATTTTTAATAGTTAATGTTTAAAAAAAAAAAAAAATTCATCCTAATTTTAAGGATATGGCCGTACATGACCGAGAAAAAAAAAAAATATAATTTTAAAGAGAGAACGTGCCTACGAGGAAAAAAATAAAATAAAATAAATAAAATAAAATTAAAAATAAAGAAAAGAAAAGAAAAGAAAAAAAACTAATCTTTCAAATTCTTTCCCAACTTCCACTGCACAAATATTCTACCACTACACAAATCTTTTCTCATCTTCCATTCTCTCTCTCTCTCTCTCTCTCTCTCTCTCTCTCTCTCTCTCTAAAAAAAACTTTCCAATAACACAATTCAAAATTCAAATTATGCATTTAAGTCCTATTAAAGTTCTTATTCAAAGATTGTTTAGAATCAAGATTCCGTTATAATTTTTTTCTTCAAAAAAGTATGTATCTCAACTCTCAACTCTCTTCATAAAAGATTAAATTCTCAACTCTCAAATCTTACAGATAAACTTTCACTGTTTTTTTTCAATATATTGTCTATAAACATCGTTTTTTCTTTTTTCTGTTTTTTTGAATATTAGTGGGGTTGTTTTTGTTGTATATACAGGATTCTTGAAAACATAGGTATGGTTTGCAATGGACATACATAGGGATTTACTATGTGTGTTTTTTTCAATATAATGTCTACAAACATCGTTTTTTTCATTTTTATATTATTTTTGAATTTTAATGGGTTTTTTTTTTTTTTTTTTTTTTTTTTTTTTTTTTTTTTTTTTTTTTTAAATGTGTAGGATTGTTGAAAACATAGATATGGTTTGCAATAAACATACATAGGGATTTACTATGTGTGAATAATTACAAGGTGAATACATGAAACACGCATATTCATTTTATTTTTAATTTTAGGTCCTTATTTACGATTCTACTAATATGCCTCACAGTTTACTTTTTTTTTTTTTTTTTTCCTAATCAATTTGTGTATCTCTTTCTCTTTATGGTTGAGTTCAAATTATACAAGATGTAAATTATTGTACCCAAACCAATAACTGTTTATTATAACTTAAAAAAAAATGACTATTAATTTTCAATTATTTTATTCATCTTGAGTTTTGTTTATTGTACCCATGTTTATGTAGATTTTATCTGTTTGGTTAGTTAGTTTGTTTCCTCAGATAATTTTTAATGTCATTTAGATGAGCAAGACTGAGATGTGTTCACAGATGGGCCTACAATATGAGGATTTTGGGTGATAGGGATGAAACATTTCCCAACCAAGCCTATTGGAAATAGTTTTTGTGACAAACAACACCTCTGTTCAAATAAATATTTTTTCTTTTCTTTTTCACAATGTCAAATAGATAAGCTTTAATTTTATTTGCTCATTCAAGTTAACTAAGTTATTTAATATCATGTTTATAATAATAATCATTTTTTTCTTAGATTTGTCTTTTCTTGACTTTGGTCTCCTCGGATTGTTTTTGTTTCTATTTGATGCAATTAGAATCAATATTAAAGTGTAATTTTCAAATTGAAATTCTAATTTATAATGGCAGTGAAATTAAATTTATTTTTTTCTTTTTCGTTTTTTATTTGCCATCAAATTAACCTACAATTTGCCCAAAAAATAAAAAAGAGCCTCTGAACACGCGCTCTAGTTATTATTATCATTATCATTTATTTTTAGTAAATGAGATGTCAAATATTGTAAGCGTTTCATAATTTACCCAAAACTTTGATCGATCACTATTTTAATGAAGCAAACACACGATCGGTCACAATTTTCCCAACATCGATCGATCCCGATTTTCATTATCAAATTACGATCAATCATGTTAACATCTACTCAGAAATAATGACTGATCACTTTTTTAATGAAGCGAGAACACGATCGGTCACAAACAACGATCGATCGAAATTTTTATTATCAAATATATGATCGATCACTATTTTAATGAAGCAAAAGTACGATCGGTCACAATTTTTCCATAAGCAATAATGGTGATAAAAACAAGTAATTGGTCTCATTAGGTCTCATTTCTTATAAAATGGAATCAAATTTTGGTATGCTATGACAGCTTGAGTGATTGTTAGTAACTTATTTATAGATTTTGGGACTTCGGCGATAAGAATTGTAATTATGTCTCAATAATTGACACATCAACTTTTCAGCTTTCACAATTTTACATATCATTTTATTTTTTTCATTATTTTTTAACCCTTACATAAATCTATTTTCCTAACCCGACTCACTTCTTTCTCTCACACAGACACGATTACTATTTACTCTATTTTAAATCATATGAAATTTTACTCAACCAAAAATAAATAAAAATCATATGGCATATCTTTTACCGAAACAAAATAAAAAATCATATGATAAGTAATTTAGTTATTATTATGGTGTTTAATTAAAACTCTACTATATATTAATCAACTTTTGTCTAATTTTATCTATTAATGCCACCATTGATAGTAGAATATAACTAAAACTCTATTTTTTAATATCTATTATTAGTGCGACCATCATTGATACTAGAGTATAACTAAAATTCTATTTTTTAAAATCTATTAATCCACTTTTAGGTGTCATTTGATATTTTAATGTGACTAGACTTTAAATAAAACTCTACTATCTATCAATCCACCTTTTGTTTGCTAAATGAAAAACGGAAAACTGATTAAAAAAAAAAAAATTATGGCCTATCAAGAAATATTATTAAGGCTATAACTCTATTTATAGACTTGACCTATCAAAATATAATAGGAAGACTGTAAGTAAAAAAAAAAAAAAGGGGTAGCAAAATCCGTAGAGATATTCAATCGAATTCCAAAATCCTTTTTTTTGAGTGATTTTTAGTTTATATATATAATATCATATTAGTAGTTTTTCTATGCATCGCACGGGTTTGCGACTAGTTTCTTGTCAAATGAAATCAAATTTTGGGAGGCTATGACAGCTTGAGTGATTGTTAGTAACTTATTTATAGATTTTGGGACTTGGGTGATAAGAATTGTAATTATTTCTTAGTAATTGATATTACTCTCACGTCTTGTAACACATGTGTTCAAAAGTGCAATATTGTTGATAAAAAAAAGAAATTGTCTCATTTCTTATAAAATAGAATCAAATTTAGGCGGCTATGACGGCTTGGGTTCTTTAGTAACTTTTGTATCAATATTAGTACTTGTGGTGATAAAAACTATATATTTGTCTTAGTAATTGTAATTGGTCTATCGTTTTGTAAAAATTGTCTCTACAATGGCAATAATTTTGATAAAAAAAAAGTAATTGATCTCATTTCCTGTAAAATGGAATCAAATTTTGATGGCTATGATGGCTTGGGTAATTGTCAGTTACTTATTTGAAGATGTTGATATTTGGGTGATAACAATTGTAAACATGTCTTTGAAACTATAATCAGTCTCAGATCTTGTAAAATGTATATCTAAAAATAAAATATGGGCAATAAAAACCGTAATTTGTCTCATTTCTTGTAAAATGGAATCAATTTTGGCGGCTATGACGGCTTGGGTCATATTTAGTAATTATTGTGTAAATCCTAGTACTCTTAGTGATAAAAATTATATTTTTCTCTCCGTGATTGTAATTTCTCTATCATTTTTTAATTGTTTTGTTTATAATTGCAATAATGGTGTTAAAAAAAAAAAAGAAATTTGTCTCATTTTTTTTGTAAAATAGAATCAAATTTTGGCGGTTATGACGGCTGATGTGATATTCAGTACTTGTTGTGTAAATACTAGTACTTTTAGGATAAAAATTGTAAATATGTGTCATGATCTATAATTACTCTTACTTTCATTATTTAAAGTGTTTAATATTATGAATTTGGTGTTAATCAGTGTAAATGGTGTCAATTTTAGTAAAACTTTGGCAGCGGTGCTTAGTAATTTATGTATAAAATTTGTATATTTGTGTATTAGAATGTGTTTTTATAATACATGTGTTATTTATTGTAATTGATATGTCAGTATATATAAAACCGGTGACCTGAACAACCGGTTACAATTTTTTTCAAAATGCCAAAAATATCCTGACTGGAGCCTCCAGTCACGGGATATAAGTATTTCCCGCTTTGAAGTATTAGTCTCTTACCAGTCTTTTTGTTTTTTTTGAGAACAATACACGCATTTTTCTCCTCTTTTGGCTGGAAATTTAGTGCGTCAGCCGTACCAATATACAATGATTCTAGTGAAGACCATGTCAAAAGTTTGGCCTCCTTGCAAAGCAGACCAATTGGGTCCTGCACCAATATACAATGATTCTAGTGAAGGCCATGTCAAAAGTTTGGCCCCCTTGCAAGGAAGACCAATTGGGTCCTGCACCAATGTACAATGATTCTAGTGAAGGCCATGTCAAAAGTTTGGCCCCCTTGCCAAGAAGACCAATTGGGTCCCGCACCAAAACAAATAAGAGGGAAATTGAGGGCCTACTGGCTTAGTGGCCGACAGTGAAATTCATGTTTAGTGAACTTTCAAAATGGAATCTGAGTAGGTGAGGCATCAAATTTTGGCCAGTAGTTGAACAAAACACATACTTTTTGTTTACCTTGGTTTTTTTTTTTTTTTTTTTTTTTTTACTTATAATATGAAATTTGAATTTGATCATTTTATTTGATATTATTACCTTGAGAATTTTGAGCTATTGATTTGATTCATCAAGGATTTGTTTTTAGTAGTAATGCATACTCTTCCTCTTATATGAACAATGAGTTCCACGAATTAAATTCATGGTGGGATCTACCACTCTATAAGAGGAGGGAGTACACATTTATTTGTACTTGGAATAATTTTTCCACAAATTGTGCATTGAATTTAACGGAACCACATTATTAAATTTAATTATAAAACCTAAGATATAACACCTTAAGGGAAAATTATTCAGTAGTTCAGTTACATGAATTTAATTAGTAGGACCCACATTTATATGGTAGGACTCACCACGCATTTAGTTGTAGTACTGGACTATTGAATAATCACTTCACCTTAAGAACTTAAAAAGTATAGAATTTAATGATATAACATTTTTTTTTTGGCTAAAAATTTAATGATATAACATAGTTATTGATTTCCCTCAAACAACCGTGTGGTTACTTTGAGTCCGTGACTTTCATACAACTAGCTTTACAATAAGATAAGTCCTATTGTTACATATATACTTTAACTAGGAAATATCTATAAGAGATTGAGATTAACTAAAAGATTTCATAGTTATCTTTATCTTACTAATGATCTTCAGTCTTGATAAAAAAAATAATCAAATCCAATTAATTGAGATGTGTCACCAATGATGCCGATTGCATTAAATAATCGTTATGCTAGCACTATTTGAGGAGGTGGTATCACGTATGACTGGACATATATGTGTGTAATAGGAGATAATTTTTCCTATTTGAGGCCATGCAGGCTAGTTGTTTAATCTAAACTGGACTAATTGTTTAATCATACCAAAGCTTCTGCCGAAGCTATACACAACATTGACCACTATAAAATGACTATTGGGATTTGGGAAGGTAAACAAGATCTGACATTTCGCTCTGAAGCATGGCTGAGGTGAAGCTATATGGAACATGGTTTAGTCCATTTGTTTACAGAGTCATATGGGCATTGAAACTAAAAGGTGTCTCATATGAATACATTGAAGAAGATCTGGACAACAAAAGTCCTCTGCTTCTACAATACAATCCCGTGCACAAGCAAATCCCAGTACTTGTTCATGGCGGAAAACTAGTTTGTGAGTCTATGATTATCGTTGAGTATATTGACCAGACGTGGCCACAGAACCCCTTGTTGCCCAGTGACCCTTATGAGAGAGCCATAGCTCGGTTTTAGGTAAAATTTGCTGAAGACTAGGTATATTTATATGTTTTGTATTTACATCTTGTAATACTATTAGCTCAACACACAATGAGTCGATATGCTCATGCCAAAAGTCAATGGTCACCTTGTGTCTTGTTTGCCTATTTTTGCGAAATTAGGAGATCATTTTTCTTGATTCTAGCTAAAAAGAAAATCATTTTCAAAATGTTAGTTTGACATTGAAACCAAATATCACGATAATACGCCACACATCTTTATTTTACATTTCAAATTTATAATGCATCCCAAAATAGCCAATCAAACATATATCTATAGAGTGCCCAGAAGTCCGTGTTACCAGCAACTATAATCTTAAACATGCAATTGCGTTATACAACATAGAATTGAAGGATTGTATAGTTGGTCTACATTTTGGATTAGCATGCAAACATTCAATTGCCAACTTTATGACAACTATAAGTTGACTCTCAACCTGAAGTGTCGAAGGTGGAAGTCGTATGTCTAACAAATCTTTAGACAATAAATTCTCCTCCACAAATGAATCAGATAGAATGGAGATGTTTTCACCAAGATGTCTTCCTTTGATTACTTCAATAGCCAAAACTCCAATGCTATATACATCACATTTCTCAGTTATCTTCATTGTATATGCAAGCTCTACAAAAGAACGAAATATTATGCCAATGTGTTCATATGCCTTGTGTTCAATATTGATTAAAAATTTAAGAATATTACCTGGTGCAATATATCCATATGTGCCAGCAAGTGAATTCCAATTGGATGAGTCACGATTAAATCTACCGATTCTATTCCTAATATTTGCTCCCGCTTCCTCTGACAACATCTTAAACGATAAACCCCACACTTGTATCCAGAAGGTTATGTGAGAAAAACTCATATTACGGCTACTAAGCCCCTTTTCCCATTTGCGTAGTAGTAATAGGTTATTCTTGAAGCTCCAGGGGCTGTTGTAAAGGACCCAATCCAGTTGGAACTGGGTTGGAAACTTGAACTGTAGAATATCATTGCTGATGGGAATATTTTACAACTTTTCCCCAAGTCCGAGATGAAGACCTTCCATCCATTTGAGAGTGACGACCTTCTAGTTCCTAAGCTGAATGACGGCCGTCTCTTATGCATGCTCAACCACTCCAGCTGTCCGTGACTCATCCCCTATCAATTACGGGAATCCAGCGGGACAACTCACCGAGTCGACTCACTACCTGCAACAGGTGTCCTCCACGAATCTAGGGAGTTAAGCCCATGCAACGTCGCACAGCACTACACTTCTGACGAGTAACAACCTTCCAGGTGAAGGGTTGTTAATGCACCACGTGTCTTCAAATCCAACGGAGCCTGGAAGGCCACGTGCCATGACCAGAAGGCATAAA
>BKZX01023377.1:0-11095 GCA_014362285.1 Fagus crenata
TATAGGAGGGTATGGTTGGTAACACATGGATACAGTCTTATCCTAGTGAGGTGAGATGCAATTTTGTTGTTTGAACCGTCTGCATTACTCTATCAATTGCAATGGAGTATATGAATGTGTACTACAAAGTATAAAGAAATCTGATAAGAAACTAAAGAGAAATGATTTGCAAGAAAATGATACCTGCAAGAGCTAGCTTCAGTCCTGTCGTTATGTTGGTATTTGATAAATGTCCAATTTCACCTCTTTATCACTCAGTATCCTAACTTCCCTAGAGATTGTGATAGTTCGTGATTGTAGAGAGCTTAGTTTGACAGAAGGAGAAAACAATCAGGATCTCAACTTGAGACTTTGAAAATTGTAGATGGTGAATTTACAGAACATGGTTGTTTTGCCCCATTGGCTTCAAGGATCCTCCAACACTTTACAACACCTAAAGATTGAAGATTGTGCCAATTTCGCAACCTTGCCGGAGTGGCTGCCAAGTTTGACAGCTCTTCAAACACTTGAAATTACCCTAAGGAGAACGACGTGTTCTTCGCTATTCCGCTGCGTCAGTGACTGCCTTCTTGTTTATAAAGTTGGATTCAAAGGATTAATGTGTGCATTCATTTGTGTACGTGTACTATATTCATCAATTCATCTTTGTAAGCACTGTTAAGCAGTGGACTGAACTACATGTCGTTGTTTCACTAAAAAACTTAAACTACTTGTTGTAGTCTAAGAAAAAAAAAGTAATGAAAGAAAATTGTTTTCTCAAAAGTTAGAACACTATCTACCTATAAGGTTTAAATAAAACGTTTTTAGAAGTTTTGAGGTTTAAATGAAACATTTTAAAGTTTTAAATGAAACATAATTAAAATTCTAAGGTCTAAGGGTATTTTTAGTACGTTCTAATAGATCTAGGAATGAAATTGACTATTCCTTTGTAATTATATTCAATTGATTGATTGTTTTTTTGTTACAAGAAATATATAGCTATTTATAAAGAATAGAGATTCGTATAGATGAGGAATAACTATTCCTTATCAAAAGATTTGTAATAATTATTCCTTAAGTCACGTAATAGATTAAAAAAAAAAATTTTAAAAAAAAAAATCAACCATGGTTAATTATCACAACTTAAAATTTTTTCTCTCTTTCTTGATGAATTGTTAGATACTGTCAAGCAGAGTAGCAGCACATAGAATAAGCCTTTTAGTTTGGTGTAATAAACCAATAAAAATACAATAAGTCTAGAGTTACAACATTTCTTGTAAGTTTTTTCAGATCCCAAGTTGTCAATAATAAATAATAAAGTGGTGTTAATTATGGGTTCATATTAATATCAAGGGTAATTCTACAATACAAGCACTTTTTTTTTTTTTTTTTGTATTGTATTTATATAGGTATGGTACCTCTAATAAGTAAAACGTCATATTTGATGATACCTATATCACATATGATGATAATAACTTCATATATGTTGGTACACTAAATTTTTATTTATTTATTTATGTTTAATATATATAAAAATTGGATAGTACTAATATCACATTAGATAGTAATAATGTCACATATAATAGTATCTTTTTTTTTATCAATACATATAATGGTATTTATATCACAATTAATGGTAACAATTATTAAAATTTTGGTGGATAAGATACCAAAAAGTAGAAAGAAAAAAAAGAATGATTATCTTAGAATAACCCCATAATCAGTATCAAAACATATTTATGAAAAAGATGGAATAGTAGCCACGTCAGCATTGTGACTATCTTGGAGTTGGTTGGAATTTGAAAACAGAATGGCTGGCGGCAATTAGCTTTGAACAAAAACACCGCCCAAACCAATCCCGCCAATCCGTAAAGGTTTCCTCTTTCCACTTTACCATTCTTCCCAAGCAAGCTAAGCTAGCACTCAAATTAGCATTTGGATTATTTCACTAATCTTTACCACTTACCATCACGACAACCAACCAAACATGGCTGAAATTGCATATGGCATCGCAGTGAAAGTCCTGGAGAAGCTGGGATCCCTTGCTTACCAAGAGCTCAGCTTGGCATGGGGCGTCCGAAGCGATCTGAAAAAGCTTGAGAGCACTGTCTCAGCCATTAAAGCCGTACTCTTAGATGCTGAAGAGAAGCAAGCAAGTGACCACAGGCTGAGAACTTGGCTAGGACAACTCAAACTTGTCCTTAATGAAGCTGATGACGTGCTTGATGAATTTCAGTACCGAGATCTGCATAAGGAAGTGATGAACCGTCTGTATTAAGATCATGTGAAAGTTTTTTTTTTTTTTTTTTTTTTTGTTCTTGTAAAAAAAAAAGATCATGTGAAAGTTGCACATTGGATGGATTCCGAAGTGAAAGTTGTTACTTATTTTAATACCAGATGCGGGCTTGGGCTTGGAGAATGGAGAACTGACTAACTTGAAGCATGGAGATGAGCTAATGCATGATGATTGGAGAAACAATATAGGATCTAATACTGCATTAAGACTGTTTCTGTTCTGAAACCACGAATGGTAATTCATGCTGGCACAATTCTTCAGTGAGCTATGACCCGGTAATAGGGATCATAGAAAATGCTTCAATCCAAAGGAATCGTATAGGCCTTCTATGAAGAAGGTCGAGATCCTTGTTAGGTACAAACTGTAACAATTGCCTGGATTCCTAAGAGAAAGTTGTTAGTTCTATTATGACTGATGAAGTAAACGACAGATCAGCACAGCACTCAAGTATTATTCCATTCAAACGACTGTAGCTTATGAAGTTATAAGTGCAAGGTTTCCAGATGTGCTTAGCGCATGATGTGGACTCGGGTAAAGAGGCCCTTGGGCTCAGCGCATAGTTTGGAGTTTGGTAAATGGCTGGTGGGCTTGGCGTGTAATTTGGGTTTAGTTACACTGTAACAAACTCTATCTTCCCAAGCAAGCTAAGCGAATTTTGTTGTTTGAACCCATTACTCTATCAATTGCAATGGAGTATATGAATGATGATTAATCATTCTTCACTAACTTGACAAATTTCTAAGGAATGAAATTTTGTTCTGTTTTTTTTTTTTTTTTTGATAATTCAGATGTATTATGAACCAAATGTTATAAAACACAATACACACTTATATCTTTACAACTATGTACTTGGATTACTGTCAATGGGATCCCCTCTAATTAGTACAGAGAATCCTTTTCAGAATGGAATTAAAAATTTTGCTTGAAACAATCAACAAATCTCTTTCACGTACCATTTGCTCCTCTGTTTTTATGGATCCTGATGTTTCTTTGAAGCCATATATGATACGCCCAAGCTCACCATGCCACTTTACAAAGAGTTACTCTAAAACTTTTCCCTTTACATGTTTAGATTTCTTATTCCTCTACAGATCAGCATATCCCAACTAATAGGGACATTAGACACCAAGCATATAAGATAATGATATGCTTCCAAATTCTCTGGTGCATTTGGGTCTCAGAATTGCACAAGTGTAGAGACTCAGAGGGATTTATAAAGTCCTCCATTGGTATTATCAATTTTTTTTTTTTTTGATAATTCAATAGGTGGGGTGGGGTGATTTAAACCTGGATGTTCTAGTTCAAAACATCAAAAATTATCAGTTGAATACTTGAACTACAAAGCTCTTGGCATTGGTATCATTTTCTTGACAAACCGTAGTTGCAAGGATACCACTTTGGTGTTGGTAGAACATGTGGCTTTTTACAACCGACTCTGTTATGCCATATATGATTCTTTGTATAGTATGTCACGCCTTCTAGCCCCTCTTATAGAATAGTGGACACACTTTAAAATCATATAAAACATGGTCCAAGTTGGTCTATAAATATCTTAAATACCTTCTGTAGTACTTCAAATTGTTGCTCTATAAGACCCTCCAAGTCACTCTCATCTTCTACATGACCAGTGAATTCTGACAGAGTTAAATACAAAGCATATTGGACTTCTGTTACAAGATCCTGAAAGGGAACAAAAAAATAAATAAATTAGACATTCAGAAATGACATAAAAATAAAACAAGATATTCACAGGTTCAAAAAAGCTTCAGGTGGACAAGCATACGCCAATTAGCAATCAAAGTAAATTTATTGTTGATAAGTATTAAAGAGTTTGAATTGAAGATAAACAGGATTTTTCATACTTCATATTTTATGCATCAAGTCATCATTGAATAATCCTCATTCCAAATATTTTCTTTACCAATAAGATAGGGTACCTACCTTTTCTAAAAATTATAGAAAAAGGGGTCATTTAGATGGATACAAAATACTCTCATAAGAGCTTACACACAAATATTTGTGAGTTCTACTACCTCTTAACACTACTCCCATCTATTCTTTTTCCAATCAAAGTATTCATGTCAAGCAACACATTCTTACTCAAGACTAATCATGAAGTTCATTTGGTTCTATGTTGTCCCTAAAACAGATGCCCATAGTTTGTCTCCTTTCAGATTTTTCATGTGACAAAAAGTTTTAAATACTTTTGCCATCTTGCATAAAATGATTAAATAAGAACGATCCTATATTACCTCAATGTAAAGCATATCAGAGTCATTTGGCAACTTCCTCCTTTTCGGCCGAAGATCTTTAAGATTATACTCATGTTTTTCCTCAGAAGAATCATATCGAATTCCTTCCAATCTCCTGTTGTTCAAGTGCTTCCAATGAAGGGGAGTCCCCTGAGTATTTAAAACTGCCAGCAAGTATTGTGCAATACTCCTCACCTACCACTGAATCTTTCACAGACCCTTCATGTGCATTTAAGAAATTGGTAAGCTTTATCAAACAGAATAAGTAGTACAATGTCGCAATAGTAATTTCATGCTGACTTGAAATTCCCGGATGCCCCCAAAAAACCACATATACACAAAAGTAACAGAAAATTTTGTGTAAATGTGGTTAAAACTCTCATCCCTAACCAACACAGATTTAGGCATAAAACGTTTAGGCCTTAACCAACATAACTTAAGCTGAATTCAGTTAGCTTGTTGCAACAGAATCAGATCAGGTTGAGTTGGACTAAGGCTTCTCTTAACAGTGGTTGGAGAGATATGTCACTTATTTTTGTCTGTTTACAACAGTGAACATTCAAGCAAGATTTAGCATACCTTAAACTAAAAAAGCATGCATGCATCGCTGTGTATACATGTGTTTGCACATTCACATGTGTACTGTATCAATTATAAAGAAATCTCATAAGAAACTAAGGAGAAATAATTTGCAAGTGTGATACCCGCTTGATGATTTGGCCTGAGCTTCAAAACATGTCTTTAAATAAGTCTTATGCAACCGCTTTAGTTATTACAAACGTTTGATAATTAAACCAGAGAGATAAGCCCGATAGTTTTTCCAGTACCTATTCATATAAGCCTACAGACACTTGCCAGCTTAAAATGAAAATGGAATTAAAAACTGATAAATAAATTTTTAATAAACCTAGCAAAATAGTGGGGGGAAAATCAATCAATTAAGCCAGAAATTTAATACAAGTCATAGTAATCCATGCCCTTCACTTTATCTATGGTCAAATAATATAACACAAGTCAGTAATGACTCCCTTGCAATCACCTCCTACTCATAAAAGCAAGAACATCAACTAAATCATAAATGTTAAGTGATAAAGGTCAATCAAACAATACACAACCAAACCTACAACATCTTCCTGCCAGCAATATCAATATCAATATCAGGGTCCAATCTCAGATATCGAACCTTATTTATTGAATGCTAACAAGTTTTAATAAAACATGAAGCTAGAATTTCAGTCTCTTTTTTATATTCTAAGCTAGAATTTCAATGACATTGCCTGATCTCTATTACGAGAAGAACCAGGTTTCAAATCCTCCATCCCCCACTTATTATAACAATTGAATTATCAAATAATAATAATAAATCACAAAAAGCAGAATCAATTGACCTTGTATCCAGCAATATCTTACGTAACACCGGGCTTTGGTAATTAATAAAAAACATCATTAAATGTGGACATATATACACGAATTGTGGACATTTAATGTCCACAATTCGTGTATATATGTCCACATTTAGAAAACAGATAGTATGAGTGAGTGACTGACCACCTTGTTAACGGAACTCTTGCTATGGGCATTAATAGCGATGCAACTTGGTTAAAGAATTGAAAACGGGAAGAGGGTGTTCATGGGTACGGTTGGGTTGGGTTGGGCCGGTATCTTTGTAACCAAATATGACTTCATGGACTTAAAAACATTCTTAATCCATGAACCATGATAGTTCTTAAAACTAACCTTTTAACTCCGAATATTGTTTTGGGTTGGGTTTGCTCATCAAGACTTGGGCATCAAACTCCGAATCTTTGTACAATATGTATACAATCTTGGGCATCAAACTCCGAATCTTTGTACACTATGTATACAATCTTGGGCGAAGTGTCATTTGGCCCAAGGGCCATTGTCCGCATTTATTTTATTTTATTTTTGTTAGGGGGCATTGTCCTCAATTCTTATATATATATATATATATAAAGATTAAAGAGGGTTAATAAAATAAATATATTTGTTTCCATTTAATGCAAGCATTAATTAAGTATAATGTATGGTTCATGATACTTGGAATATAATCTTTTTAAGTTTAGAAATTACTTCCTCCATTTATATATATGGGTGCCTATGGATGTTATTAGTATCAAAGAAGAAAAAAAAAAAAAAAAAAGGTGCGTTTTATTCCAAGTGTGGTGTGAAAGTGAGTAAACAGGGTGACATGTATAATTCCATGACTACATTCTTATCTATAAAGTTGAGAGATCCATGAATTGGTGTGTGCATGAGTTTGTTCCTCTTGTTTTATGATTCATTTTTGTAAGGAGCAAGTGTAATAACATATATGCTTAATTAATTGGAAATTGTGAGATTGATATTTGGGTTTTGATTTAAAAAAATTCATTTCCATAGAAAGCTCCTCCTAGCTTAAACCAGAATTATAAATGATATTATATGATTAAGTTTAAAGAAAAATTGATACGCTAGTAATTAGAGGGGAAAAGATAGGAAAAAACAGAGGTGGAAGATTATAGGGATTTGGTTCTCAGGTTTGTGAACAATGTGTGTCATTTTTCAAATCCTTTCTTGTGCCAACGGAGTTGTCACTTGTCAGAACACTTGAATTTCTCAATTAATATTGCTTTAATCTCCACTACTTTTATTTTCATTAATAAATTTTGATGTTGTCTATATTCCCTTTGAGGCTTTGATGTTGTCCACAATAAAAGTGAAGAACAAAAATGCAATCCCACCTAAAATAAAAAAGGAAACAAGTTTGAAGAGACAATTCTTTGAACAATTATAATTAAAGGATTGTCTTTGAAATCGCATTTGAATTTTGGGATGTAAGAACTAGAATTCGACTTCCCTGAAGCTAGGGTCTAGTTAAAAGAGGATAACTAGGTTAGTAGTAAGGGTTAATATTGATTGTATCTTTTTATAGATAGATACATGAGAATGGGTAATCCAAAAAAAGAAAATAGGTATCACTTAAATTTCAAAAGTCACAAAACTTGAACAAGAACAACCATTACTTTTCATGGAAGCCAATCTATGCTTCAAATTTAAGGACAGTAGCACCTCAATACGAATGATTCCATTAGCAATGACAAAAAAAAAAAAATGGTGGTTTGCAAATTAAAACAATTCTATCGCATTTGTTGGTCCCCCAAAAGCACCCTTGGTTGTCATATTTCACTTTTAAAGATCAGAATGTACATTTTGTTGAAATTGATATCGAGGAAGATCCAGAAATAGCAGAAGCAGCTGGAATTATGGATACACCAACACTATGTGTTCATTTTTTCAAAAATAAGGGAGTGCTCAGGTTGGTTTTAGTTTGTCCTTCCATACTTTGTTCGTCCCTCTGCATGTGTTTTCTTGTTTTTGATTTGCCCTCTTAGATTCTTAATTCTTGCTATCTTATTATGTTTTTCTTAACTACGAGTCATAAATAACCAATCACATTTCCTAGAAGCGTGTAATATTCATCAAATCAAGTGAACCAAAGGTGCGCTTAAGAACTATTGGGAGAAGGATAATGATTTGTGTTCCATTTGCACCTATACTTGTGGTGCAATAAAAGAGCTCGCACAACTAATTAATCCAAGATGATTTTTTTTTTTTTTTAAATTCCCATTGAGCTTGAATGATTATTTTTGAACCACGAATCTTTAAATGTGGAACGTCTTTGTACATTGAGCAAAGCATATTCTTTTGTTTCACAAGAAGAGACAAAAAAGAGTTAAATTTAAGACGGGATCGACCACAATATGACTATTGTAACTCTCTTGGACACACATGGGAAACGAATTTCATTAACAATTTGTATACCAAATCATTTGATCCGTAAGACAGCAGATAAGGTTAATCCATCTTGAGAAATAATTCCATGAAATGACTTATAAAATACAATGAAATGTGGTAATGATACTAAACAAATACTACACCAAAAGGTTTTAATTCAGCATGATTAAATACATGGGTAAACTATTGTTTTTATCCCTAAACTTTGCATGAGATTCGTTTTTCGTCTCTAAACTTTAAAAAGTTCGTTTCTTGCCCCTGAACTTTGAAAAGATTCTTTCTTACACATGAATTTCATCCCTAAACTTTTTTTTTTTTTTTTTAAAATGACGACATCCATGTGTAAAAATGAATTTTTTCAAAGTTCAAGGACAAAAAACAAACTTTTCAAAATTCAAGAATGAAAAACAAACTTCATACAAAGTTTAGGGACGAAAACAATAGTTTAACTTAAATAGATAACATTGGGTGGGTGCCTGAAAAAGAGGCACCATTGTCCATACTTGGCATTGTTGATATAGAAATAGCATCCCATTGCTCGTATATTTCAGTTTTGGGATGTTCAACATCTTCATACTTTTGTTGGACATTAGGAGCTTTTTGCAATATTTGAACCGCCTCCAACTGCATTGCGACTTCTTTCATTGTAGGCCATTTCTTCTCGTTCAAGTTCAAGCACATTTTTGCAAGGTTTGCGACTTTTATGATCTCTTCTTTTTTAGCGTCCTTCACAACACGAGCATCGAGAATATCAAACAAATTATTCTCCACCATTGAATAAATGAAATATGTGGCTAAACTTCTGATTTCTTGTGCCCTTGTAGAAGAGATTGCTTTTTCTCCAGTTAAGAGTTCAACGATGACAACACCAAAACTATAAACATCACTATTTTCTGTAAACTGACTTGACTGGAAATACTCAGGGTCCAAATATCCAAAAGTGCCTTGTACTACCATGGTTAAGTGAGTTTGATCAATGGTAATAGATCTTGCAGTTCCAAAGTCTGCTACTTTTGCTTTGTATTTCTCATCTAAGAGTATGTTTGTAGTCTTAATGTCTCGGTGGTAGATGGGCAAGGACGCTACCGAGTGTAAATAGAAAAGAGCTCCTGCAACTTCTGTAGCAATTCGTAAGTGCAAATCCCATGTCGGTGTAAACTCCTCATTTTGTTCATAGAGATATTGGGATAGAGTTCCATTAGGAATAAATTCATAAACTAACAGAGGAACTTCTGTCTCTAAACAACAACCAAGTAATTTAACCACATTCCTGTGGTTAATTTGTGAAAGAATGACAACTTCTTTTATGAATTCTTCGAGTTTTCCTTCATCAATTATCTTGGACTTTTTTACTGCAACAATTCTCCCATCAACCAGCATGCCTTTGTAAACAGTGCCTTGTCCTCCCTGGCCAAGTATTCTATTCACATTAAAACGGTCAGTGGCCTTTTCCAAATCCTTTGAATTAAACAATTTGGTCTTCTCAACATTGACTTCACTTGAAGATAATTGTTGTTGTAACAAAATCCAATTGCATTCCGTTTTAAACCAGCACATAAAATCAAGGATATTAGAAAGAGGGTAGATGATATCGCAGCTATTAAGAATCAATTCAATCTTGTTGAACGACTTGAAGATAGGAAGATAAAATTGCATAGGAGGGACATTACCCACTCCTTTGTACGTCCTCCCAATGTCATTGGTAGGGATGATGACAAAACAAATATCATAGATCTTTTGATGTAACAAGATGCTGACAGAAATGTCAATGTAATTCCTATAGTTGGGATTGGAGGTTTGGGGAAGACCACATTTCACAATTTGGTGTATAACAATAAACGCGTAGTTCTTCATTTTCAGTTGAGAATGTGGGTGTGGGTGTCCGAGGATTTTAATATTACATAGATGATAAAAGAAATCTTTTAATCTGCAATTGGTTCAATTGATGAGAATTCGAGTGTGGATCAGTTGCAAATTTGCCTAAGAGAACTTTTAAAAGATATGAAATTTCTACTTGTCTTAGATGATGTTTGGAATGAAGATCATAATAAATGGATTGAATTGGAAGATTTGTTACTTGGTGGTTGCAATGATTTCTACTTGTCTTTTAAAGAGAGTTGGTGCTTCTTGCCTTGCCAATTGATGAGGAAGGGGAGTACATGTTTAGACTTTAGAGGCTTACATGCAAAGTATCAAATATGAATATAGTCACTCCTACAAAGAAACTTTATTGGGCAGGGGTGCCACTATGCTAACTTGCTAAGTTCCTAACACTGTATCGTCAATAGCCGCTTCCATTTACACAGTAAGGATGTAAACTGTAAAGTAATCTTGATGTAACCTTCTTGATTGTGGTGCTCCACTGATTGAAATTGTTTTGTTAGGTAACTCACCGTTTCTTTCCAGATAAAGAGTTTCAGGGCCTATACCAAGACTGCTTGTTGTGTCTCAATATGGTTTCTGCTGTCAATCAGGCCAGAGCAGATCAAAAGGTT
The DNA here is from genome assembly GCA_014362285.1 of Fagus crenata. Taxonomy (NCBI): domain Eukaryota; kingdom Viridiplantae; phylum Streptophyta; class Magnoliopsida; order Fagales; family Fagaceae; genus Fagus; species Fagus crenata. Next base: position 10,818 of record BKZX01023377.1, read on the forward strand.
CAAGAGTCCAACAGAAAAGGAACTGAGGCAATCAGCAAACTAAAAAGAAAGCACATGTATGGAGCTATTTTTTTCTTGATCCAGCATAGAGCTACCTAATGTTATTTTTTAGTTGAATTACTCAAATCCCTCACTGATTTCAACATCAAGTCAAGGAATGTAGAACTGATCAATACCATTGTTTCTGAATTGCCTAGGACCGAAGCAGCAAAAGAGAGAAGAGAGAACAGGGAAGAGAGTAGAGTGTTCTAGAAAGTGAGGAAGAAAAGAAAAGAAAA
>BKZX01023380.1:0-16259 GCA_014362285.1 Fagus crenata
ACCAAAATGCAATGAAACAATTAAAATTAGTATTAGATTATGAATCTCACAACATATATCCACTTCTTGTCTCAAATAAATATTTATCTGATGAATTTGATAGCATAACAATGTAGTAGACGTGGGACAATGATAAAATATGAATACAAATATTAATCTACTAAATATCAATCTAATGCATAGGTATTCTTTAGATGAAATGGAGTACATACTCCCACCGAAGTTTTTATTTTTATTTTTTTAAATTTTTTATTATTTATTTTTTATCTCTCTAATTATCATTATTGTGTTTTCTTTGATATCTCATCTTAATAAGTTATTTTCTCTTTTAAATTTTAAAGGAAAGAGAATGAACTAGTGTAGAACAAGATTGCAGGAACTTGAAATACAGTTACCTTCATGAGTGCACATCAACTGTTTGTGAAAATGCACTATTGATTTTTCAGTGTGTATTTTTGTTAATTCTTCATGATTTCTCTTGGAGGCCTCCTTAGGTTTCTCTCTCTCTTTGTCTGTTTATTTATTTTTAAAAGACTAAAATGCACTGTACTGTATACCCTTTAAGTTTTGTGAGTTTTGATTTTGTTTCCTGATGTTTAAAAATTTTGATCCACTCCTTATTAATTTGGTTCCTTTGGATTTTGGCCCTCCCATGCAAAAAATGTTAGCTCCTGACCGTTAGTGCTAACTAAGCTTGACACATGTGTTTGGTGGTCTAATCAAATCATTACAAGTGTTTAAGTGTATTATAAAAATGAAAAAAGAATTTAAAACAAATTTTTGAAAATTTAAAAAATTATAATAAATAAAAAAAAAAAAAACAATTTTAACATTAAAAAAGAAAAACCTTTATCTCTCTCTCTTTCTCGGATGTGAGCCTCTCTCTCACATCTTCTCAAATCGAAGATGGCTTCTCTCTCTCTCCCTTGCTCTCTCTATTTAGAATATTTTGTTTGGATTCTGGTCTGTTTGCCGTTTGTTTTCTGAGGAAATGTATGCAGAGAAACATAATTAAGGTTTTAAAGCTCAAATGTATGGATAAAAAACAAATCCAAATTTAAACGGCTCTATCAAGATCTTGAGTTTTTTCTTCTTTTGCTGAACTTAGGATTAGATGAAATAAAATCTCTTTTTTTGTTGTAGAGAAAATTGTGAAAAGAAAATCAAATTTCGAATATTAGGAAACCATTATTACAAGTTCAAGTTCAACGTTGAAATTGTGTCAATAATTGATGCGAGAAGGTAAAGCAATACTATTGTCTAGAAATCCCATAAACCACTTAAATATATTTTTTCCTAAGTCATAAAGAAAGCACAGGTTTTCCTAGGGGTTATGGTATTTTCTTTCCCCTTTCTATTTTTTTTTCTCACTCTTTTCCACTATTTTTTTAATTTCTTGGATGACCAAAGACTGGTGGAGAGTTTATTTTTCTATTTTTGTTTTTGGGGGAGGGAGGGACATTTAATTGCATTTTTCATTTTCAATACTTGAAATATCAGTCTCTATGTTCAGGAATTCCTTCTAATCTGTTCATTTTAACATGTTTAGTTTTTCCATACAATGTGTCAAGTTAATGTAAACTAATGATGTTGTGAAATTTATCTGTTTGCGTAAGATCAAAAAAGAGAGAAAGAGATCAAACATACAAATAAAGAACACAAGAATTTACATGGTTCGGCAATATGCCTACATCCATTGGCGGTGACAAGTAGAAAGCTTCACTAAGAAAATAGAGAGATTATAACAATGACACTCTAAATACACCTTCATCTCTCTACACCAAGAATAAACCAAGTGAACAAAACCTTCTCTAATTATTCTACTATGTGGCACAATTCCACACCAAAAGTTGGTCGAATAGGGATATACCACAAGGGTTGTGCTGCCCTTGCTATGCACGCATTCACTAACCATGTAGAACTTGGTTTCCTAATACCTCTAGTAAAAGACAAGGCCACTGACTTTGCCAAAGTCAAGCCACGTCAACAAATCTCCACCTTTGGCTTGAATTTGTCAAGCCTTACGAACAAGCTCCTCCACCGTCGCCACTTTAGCCTCTAAGGGCTATCACAAGCTATAAACATTGACCAAGTCCAAGCATTTCCAAGTAATGCTTGAACTTGGTTGCGGTAACTAGCTTCGTCAACATATCAGCTACATTATCTGAAGTGTGCCCTTTCAAGTATCTGAAAATCCACTTCATTGCATTCTAGTGTTCGCTCCTTGGATTCACCATGTACCTGCTAATAATACTCACTGCATGAACCAAATCTGGCCTTGTGCAAACTATTTCATACATTAAGCACCCCATTACACTAGCATATGAAACCTTTGACATATTTTCAATTTCTTTTTCACTCTTCAGGCACTGACTACCAGATAATCTGAAGTGATTCATCAATGGTGTGCTCACAGGCTTGGCATCCAACATGCTAAATTTTTCAAGCACCTTTATGATGTAGTTTTTTTTAGACAACCACATCTTTCTTGCTTCTCTGTCTCTGCAAATCTTCATAGCCAGAATTTTCTTAGCAGCACCTAGGTCTTTCATTTCAAACTCTTTGTTTAACAAAGATTTTAACCTATTAACCTCACACATGCTCTTAGTAACAATTAACATATCATTCACATACAGTAACAAAAAAATATAAGAACCATCTTCAAGAATACGAACACATTCGCAATATTGATATTCAGAATGGGTATAACCAATCAGGATCATATAGGAATCAAACATTTTACACCACTGTCTAGGAGATTGCTTGAGCCCGTAAAGTGACTTATTTAATCTATAGACAATATTCTCTATACCAAGTTGTTTGAACCCTTCTGGTTGTACCATGAAAATCTCTTCCTCCAAATTCCCATAAAGAAATGCCGTCTTCACATCCAGTTGTTCCAATTCCAGATTCTAATGTGCTACCAAAGCCATATCTCTCTAATAGATGTATGTCTGACTATATGTTTAAATACCTCATCGTAGTCAATCCCATGTCTTTGTGAATATCTCTTTGCTATCATATGTGCCTTGAATCTTTCCCCTTCTTTTTAAGATACTGCTTCCTTCGTTTTGAATACCCACATGTAACCTATAGGATTGTTTCCCTTTGGAAGCTCTGTTAACTCCTAAATTTTGTTTTTGCTCAAAGATTCCATCTCCTGCAATATAGCTTCCATCCACTTATCTTTTTCAGAGCTGTCAATTACATCCTGAAATGTAGAAGGATCTTCACTACTGGTAAGTAGGGCATAAGAGACAAGATCCTCGAAACCATATCTGACTAGTGGTCTTTTGTTGCATTTATGACTATTTGATATGGTGCTATCTTGTTTTTGATCATTACCGTGAGGTTTCTCATCTGAATGAAACTCCAATTCATCAAGCTCCACCTGCACCGTTGATCTGCTAATGTTATTATTACTTTCCGATGCTTAAGACTTATCTTCCTTAAATGCTTTTGTCATTGACTTCTCATTAAACACTACATCTCTACTGATCACCCCCTTCTGTGCAACAGGATCCTAAAGTTTGTACCCTTTTACCCATTTCTCATAAATTAGAAAGATACACTTCTTTGATTTTGGATCGAGCTTTGATTTATCTTCACCTGAGATATGAACATATACAGGACACTCGAATATTTTCATTAAAGAATAATCAACTTCTTGTTATTTCCATACTTCCTTAGCGACTTTCTCATCAAGTGCAACTCTTGGTGATCCATTGATGATATAAAAAGGCACATTCACTGCTTCCGCCCAGAAGATTTTAGGAAGCTCAGCATTCAACCTTAGACATCTAGTTGTCTCCGTAATGGTTTTGTTAAGTCTCTCAGCCACCCCATTTTGTTGAGGAGTTTTTCGTATTGTGAAGTGTCTTTTGATATCATGCTCTTCGCAAAACTTGAAGAAATCACCATCCCTTTACTCAGTAATGTTATCAGTCCTAAGACACTTTATTTTCCTTCCAGTTTGATTTTCTATTTCTGCTTTCCAAATTTTAAATTTAGCAAAAGCATCAGACTCGTTTTTCAAGAATTAAACCCAAGCTTTTCTAGAATAATCACCAATGAAGCTCATAAAATACTGAGTTCCTCCTTTGGAAGGAGTTCTCACTAGCCCCTAAATATTTGAATGAACATAGTCCAATATACCTTCTGTCTTGTGAGTGGCAGTTTTAAATCGCACCCTACACTGCTTTCCCATAATATAGTATTTGCAGAATCTAACTTACATGACTTAATCCCAGCCAACAGATTTCTTTTGTTCAATTCTCTCATACCACGTTCACTCATATGCCTTAACTGCATATGCCATAAGAGTATATCATCATCCTCAAACTCAACTACTGCAGCAACTCCACCAAGATTGGTATTGCCTAGCAATTTATAAATATTTCTATTTATTTTTTGACCCGTCATCACAATCACAACACCCTTTGAAACTTTCATTATCCCATTCTCAAACTTATAGCTATAGCCTTTTGAGAATAGAGTTTCTAATGAAATCAAATTCTTTTTCACCTTTGGAACATGTCTAATCTCTACTAATGTTCTCACCACACCATCGAACATCTTAATTTTAATTGTTCCCATTCCAATAATTATGCATGTAGCATCATTACCCATTCAAACATAACCACTATTAGCTAACTTATAAGTGTCGAACCAGTTCCTGTGGATGATATGTATGTGTTCGTATGGCATTTGTAGAACTTTACTGTTTTACTTTTGGATTTAGATCTTCCCCTTGTAGATTTTTTATCCTTGTCTTTCTTCCTTCCACGATCTTGATAACCCTTTACTACTAGCTTTTCACCAGAACTTTCAGCCGAATTCTTTTGTTTCGGTTGTAGTGATCTAACAGAGCTCATGAAACTTCTTTTAATTCCAAAGTTTCTTTTCCGTAAAATAGGGTCGTCACTAGGTGTTCGTAGTGATCTAACAAGGCTTATGAAACTTCTTCTAATTCCAAAGTTTCTTTTCCGTAAAGTAGGGTCGTCACTAGGTGTTAGTAGGAAGCCGGAGGGAGGTTAGGAGCATCATCGCCTTAACTTCATCCTCGAATTTTATATCGATTTGTAATGATTTGTTTGAAAGTACTGATATGCTGCATCAAACATCTTAAGCCTGTATAACTTTTGCTTTAGATGCAATTTGTTTGTGAGAGACTTGAACATATATCTTTTCTCTAGATTCCCAACCAAATCCCCACAATTGATTTCTTCTCCATAACATCATACATGACTTTGTCTACCAGTAGTATAGCCAAATTATACTCACCGTCTTCATATTGAGTTCTTCGCATTCATCGTCTATCATCTTCTTTGGTTTCTTTGTATTCCCATACAAAGCCTTCACCAAACCTTGCTGCACCAATAGATCCTTCACCCTTCTTTGCCACAGCCCAAAGTCACCAGTCCCGTCGAACTTAATTAGGTCTACCGTTGCAATAGAAACACTAATTGCCATTGTTTTGACCAACAACTCGGATACCAATTGTTTTGATAATTAACCGTTTATGCAAAATTAAAGAAGAGAGAAAGAGATCAAACACACAAATAATGAATACAAGAATTTACGTGGTTCGTTAAGATGCCTACACCTAGGGGCGGTGACAAGGGAAAAGTTTCATTAAGAAATAAGGAGATTACAACAGTGGTACCATGACTCTCTCAAAGAACCCAAACCCCAAATACACTCCAACCTCTCTCTCACCAAGAATAAACCAAGAGAAAAAAAAAAATCTTCTCTAATTAATTATTCTACTATGCGGCACAATATTCCACACCAAAGTTTGGCCGAATAAGGCATATATATGCCGCAAGGTTGTGCTGCCCTTGCTATGCAAGCATTTACTAACCAAGTAGAACTTGGTTTCCTAATACCTCTAGTTAGGGCCGGCCCAAACTTTTTAGGGGTCTCAAGCGAAATCTCAAATTGAGGTCTTTTAACCATTCAATACTAAATTAAATTAATATTTATGAACTTTTTTTTATTAGAAAATACCAATAAAATAATAATTGATGATATATGTTAAAGAATTATTAAACAAAAATAGATAAATTTGACATTATATACAAGGTCACACTTGGGTCCTGTTATGGGACTAGTGTTGATTTTGATAAAATATATGTGTTTTGTGGTAAATATTGTGTTTGTAGTAGTAAATGTGTGTCTATTGTTGTAAAAATAGAATGTGCCGGTAACATGAGTGATATTTGTGATAAACTTAACCTTATTACAAATTACACACATTTTATCAAAAAACACACATATATTAAAATTTTTGAGACCTGCGACGGGACAATCCCGTAACGGGACCTAAGTATTTCCGAGTTAATGATTTAGTACCAAATTAACAATACACGAGAAATTATAAAAGTTGTATTAAGGTTGTATTATTGCTTATTTATTTTTATTTAATTTATATATCAATTATTATTGTTATATATTTATATACTGTATTATTATTTAGGTTTTTTATGAAATATTTAGGTATTATATTATTATTATTTGATTTATTTTTAACAATCGATTGCATGACATATGACATATAACGTGGACTCTAGGATTAAATTGAAAAAAGAAAAAGAAAAAAAGTCACTCACTCCCCCAATAATAACACCCACCAACCCCAACCTAACCCCACTTTACCATCACCTCCTTGCTTTTGAAAGTCCTTTCTCATGTTTTTGAAAGTCATTTCTCATCTATCAAAACTTTCTTTCTCTCCCGTTCTCTCTGCTGAGCTACGATTGTGAAAATGTGAAAGATATGGAATTATTGAAAGTGATCCACCGCAACAAAATTATCAAGAATCATCTTTTAATCTCTCTCTCTCTTTATGCCATGCAAGCAGTGTTGTGTGTGTTTTTTTTTTCTTCTTCTATTTGATTGTTCTTTTGCCACGACTAAAGAATCAGTGGGGCTGTTCTCTTTGGAAAAGTCAACCCAAGCTCGGATTGAAGGCTCAATAAGAAAAAAAACTCTTTTTTTTTTTTTTTTAATAACCCTAAATCTTACCATTTTGGGCTTTTTTTTAAGTGTTATGTCATGTATAAGACACATGGGTCATAAAATTTTGGGGGTCTTTCCCATTTGGGGGCCTCAAACCATAGCTTAATTGGCATAATGGTAGGGCCGGCCCTGCCTCTAGTAAAAGACAAGGCCACCGACTTTGCCAAAGTCAAGTGACATCAACAAATACTTTAGTGTTCAACTGGGGAGTTTGCAGGAATCAGGTCCACGAGTGCTCTCATGCAGGGGCGGTGTGAAGGTTGTATTTGATTTCGACGTAGAGATATAAGCTTGTTGTTTCCTTCAATATAATAAGCGTGCGCGTGCAGACACATCTTTTACTAATAGTTATCCTCTCTGCACTTTCAGCCGGTCACAAATATTTGTGATTGTATGTTCTTTTAACTGATTAACACTATATAATATGAAAAGATGCAAATGAAACTCATTTATTCCTTCAATGCAATGAAATTCATTAATTGTGCCTGTTCAAAGGTTCTAACTCTTTTTTTACATGCTTAATTGCACAGATAACCTGGTTGCATTTTGATGACAAAAGGTTTTGACTATTTAGGAAACTAAGTGAATGATACACAACCTTAATTGACTTAATTAGTTAATTGGATATTAATTAAAAACCATGACTTTAAATTTTTGTCTATTAGCATGTGTTTGTTTGATAGACTTGCATTTTGCATGTTAGAGATTTCTTTTAAAAGCAGCAACATATGTGATCAAACAAATTTTCAATCATCAGTATGTAAGTAGAACTCTTGAAAACTAAGGAATAAGAAAGGCCCAGCTAATGTTCAGAGTCCTGGGAATAAGAAGGCAGCAAGAAATGATAAAGGTGAAACATCAAATTCAGAAAATGAAGGCAACAAAATGAAATCAATCCAGTATTTGCAGGCGGTTTTTCTGAAGCCACATGCCAAGGTGCCTCTGTAGAGAAAGCAATTCTTCGTAAGCATACTCAAGAGTCTAATATTTCAGGATCCAGAACTGATAAGCCACTACCAACGGTGCACTTTTATGCCCTAGAAAGTGATCAGCCTATACTGGACACTTTGAAGCCCTCTGTAATTATTGTTTACCATCCAGACATAACTTTTGTCAGGGAAATTGAAGTATATATAGCTGAGAATCAAGCAAAGAAGTTGAAAGTTTACATTCTTTTCTATGAAGATTCTACTGAAGTGCAAAAGTTTGAGGCTAGTATACGGAGGGAGAATGGAGCATTTGAATCCCTTATCAAGCAGAAATCAATGATGATGATTCCAGTTGATCAGGTATGGCTTCTGTAGTCCTGTTTCATTGTTAACATGTTAACATAGAGGATGTTCTCAGGGACTCATTTGTCTGGTTATATATGTTTACTTATGTAGATGACTTAACATGTATTCAGAACAAATTTAACAAGTTGCTGTTGTGAATTTGCTCTTTCTTTTGTATCAATATTTTTTTGTATTATCTCTGTTCTGAACTTCCTGTTTTAATTTGGATGACTCTTTTAATCGCCTTCAACTTTTTTCTCAAAAATTCTGCCTGAGATGTCCCCTCTCACTTTTTGACGCAAAAGTTGATTATGTTATTTCTCCTTCTTTTCATGTGAAATAGATGATTCTCTATTTCTTCAGTACTCAACTCAGTGATTTTGGTCTGTCCATGAAACGGACTTTAGTTTGTTTCTTTGGATTTATGAATTTTCTAGCATATAACAATTGAGATGTTCTTCCTATATTTTCTCCCTTCACAATCAAAATGTACTAATGCTTCTGTATGTTTTGGGTCTCATCTGGGTTTGAGTCAGGATGGGCGCTGCCTGGGATTAAATTCTTCTGTAGAGCTGCATTCAAGTTCCCAAAACTCAATAACAAGAAAGGCAGGTGGAAGGAAGGAAATTGAGAAAGAGATGCAGGTGTCTGATTTTCTGCTTCCTCTACAATATCTCTCTCCAGATATGCATATTTTTAGGAATTTATCCTTATCTTTATTTTTCATTTTTCAGATAATAGTGGACATGAGGGAGTTTATGAGCAGCCTTCCAAATGTTCTCCACCAGAGGGGCATGCGCATAATACCAATAACCTTGGAAGTTGGGGATTATATTCTCTCACCATTAATATGCGTAGAGAGAAAGAGTATCCAAGATCTTTTTATGACCTTCACATCAGGTCGCCTTTACCACCAAGTAGAGACAATGGTCCGCTATTATAGAATACCGGTTCTCTTGATAGAGTTTTCACAAGACAAAAGCTTTTCATTTCAGGTAATTAATTTACATTTATGAACAGAATGTCATGGGTTAGGATTAATACTCTGCTGGTTTGATTTTTTTTTTTTGTTTGCATTCTGCAAGTGATATCGGTAATGATGTGACTCCAAACAGTATTATATCTTAGCTTTCATTGCTCGTTCTACATTTTCCCCGCCTGTGAATCATCTGGTCTCGGAGTTTGCATGCCACAGCTGAAATATTTGCTTCACTCAAGGCAAATCAGGATGAACATTTTTTGAGCTGTAATGTAAATCATTTATTTTTCCTCTCTTTCTCTTCCTTTACGTGTGGGGGTTTTGGGGTGATACACTGATAGTAATGCTCACGAAGGAAGTTGTTCCTTACTAATACTTATGATTTTTTAGCTCTAACTTGCATGTAATTAGAGAGTTTGTCTTCGCTGATCTGTTCCACTTTCTTCACATATCGAACAATGTTTTCCTTGAAACAAAGGTTGGAGAAATTTCTTCCAAACTATTTAGTTGGCACTCCCTAATGGTGTGTTTAGATATGGGCGGAGGGGGTAAAGAGGAGTAAAGAGAAATGGATGAGAAGGTTCATGTTTGAATGTTTTGTTAGAAGGGGGAGGAAACGTTTGAGTGGATTTGGACTTTGAAGAGTGGTTACACTTATTTGAAAAAGTTTAAAATTAATTGTTAAATTTTACACTTATATATCAATTTATTTATTTTTTATAAAATTAAGAAATGACCCATGTGAAATAAGGGAGGAATCTATCTTATGGACATAATTTTCCCCAATTTTGAACTCCATTTCTTTAAATTGAATTGATCTGTCCTTACTCCATCGTGACCTCTTTTATTAGACAATTTTGCACGGAAACCCAAAAACACGGCAACCCGAAATTCCACTAATTTTGGAAAAATTGGTCATTGACTCATTGGTCTGAGTCTTTTGGAGGGACTTGGGTCCACATCAGATTCTTCATCAAAATCCTATATTTTAATTTTTGATTCAAAAAACTAGTCAACAATGTGGGAATCAGAGGTTGAGGCCCTCGTGTATTCAGCAATTTCGATCCAAGAGAAGATTATTAATTCTGGTTCCAAGGATTTGAATCTTTTCCATTTGTCTTTGAACCCCATTTAGATCGTCGCATATATAAATATATATATATATATATATATGCGACGATATACAAATCTAAAGAAGGTAAAGGATAGGACGGTGCTAGGTTCAATTTCAGACAGTGGCGGCGAGTTTTAGATTTAGATGGATTAGTTAGGTATTTTCAAAAAATTAATAATTTTATTAAATTAATGCTGACTTGTTAATTTGAGATTTTAATTGTTTTTATGTTACATCAGCAATTAAAAAAAGTTGTAGTAAAATTGTAGTCACATTAGCATTATTTTGAAAGGTAATTAGTCACATTATTTAAAACATATCATATTATTTTTCCGTTAACCACATAGGCAAGTAAATTAACGGAATTAGATAAAGGGACTAATAGTACTTATTTTTTAAATTTTAAGAATTAATAGTGTTCATTTTAAACTTCAAGTATCAAAAGTGCTTAATAAATAAACTTTAGGGACTTACGGTGTATTTAAGGCAAAAACACAAAAGGACTTAAACAAAACAACTTGATCTGAACCTCTTTGGGCTCTATTCCGATGGCCATTTCGTAAAGGGGGATGGAGGTGATGAGGATAGAGGCGTGAAGAAGATGAGGAAGAAGAGGCGGTGGCGGTAGTCGGAGTATGGATCTGCTTGTTGTTGATGGTCTAGCGGCGGCAATGGAGGGAAGGATTTCAGATACTGATTTGAGTGATTTCATTGATATTTTTCCAGGAAGCTTCAGTATCAAATCCGGAATTTTCTAATGGAGAGACCCAAGTTTAGGGACATGACTCGGTGTCGCATTGTTTTGGTCTTATGAAGAAAAAGAGAGCTAATTGAAGCCCAGTAACTTTTGGAGTTAGTCACCAGATTTGGTCGAGATTTATTGGAGAGGGTCACTGTTAAAATCGGAGTGTACTAGTTTTGCTATTTTGAAACTGTTCTCAGTAATGGAGGGGACTTGGACTTCTACTGGTTTGATATTCCTCAGTAAATTTTTTAATTTAACTTACGTTAATGTTGGTTTGCTTAATCTAGGTTCCAGGCCATGTCTGGTAGAGTTAAAGTTAATGATTTTTTAAATGATGTGGTATGTTGTAGACCCTAGATTTAATTTAGACTAATCCTGACTTTGAAAGGCAAATGAAGAGGATCCAAAAAACCGTGGAACCCGACCCGCCCACGAACATATATATGGACGGATATGAATATGAATATTTTAAATATCCGGATAACGGACGGATAACGGTTTTTGGAATTTTGATTGGGTGGATACCCACCCACCCGACAATATTTAATTAAATAATATATATATATATATCCTACCCACTACCCAATACCCATTTCAAAATTTCAATTTTCATCAAAATCCTCAAACCCGGTCTCTCTCTATTCTCACTCTCATCTCAGAAATTCACTTCTCTCTCTCTCTCTCTCACTACAGCGGCGCTCCTCATGGACCGGTGCTCCTCACAGACCAGCGCTCCTCACGGCTCATGGCTTTGGATAGATCTAGCGAGATCCTCGCCAATCCGGTAAGATCTCGTTAGATTTAGCGAGATCCTCGCTGGATTTTGGTTAGATCTCATCGTTTTTTTGCCACGGCACCACCATCATCTTCACAGACTGACTAAATCTCTTTTCTTTCTCACTATCCAATATTGGTGTTATTTGTTGTGTGTTGATGATTTGTTGCGTTTGTGTGTTGATGATTTGTAGCGTTTGTGTGTTGGGTGATTTTCTGTGGTTAGTGATCTGACATTGTGTAAAGAAGAAAACCCGACCAACCCGATCGTAACCGACCAACCAACCTGATCACTGACCCGCCCGATCCGACCAGCTTAATGGATGGTCAACGGGTTCTGTCTTTGCAAACCCGACTCAGTCAGTTAGGATAAAAAATTTCTCCAAAACCCGACCCGCTTGACCCGAGCCCACCCCTAGTGGTGCAGGTAAAAAAAAAAAAAACAATTCAGCTAACAATTTGGTTGGTGGTGCTGTTACTATTACCGTGCATTCAACTATTAACTCGTGGTAAGTTGTAATTGATGGAGTATAAAGTGGAAAACAAAAAATGGGATAGAAGATTTGTACTCCACTATATGGGCTAGCTATTAGACTCATTAACTCTCCCTACAACTCTTCATCTGACTCATTAACGCATATAACTCCAACCCATCTAATTAAATGTCCAACTAATAATATTTGAATATCAAATAATGACCCTAGTAACTGACCCAATATTGGAATGATTGGGGATTAGTTTTGGTTCATATCAGATTAATTGGAGATTAATTTTGAGAGGCCCAATGAGCCTATAAATAGATCCCATAAACATCAGTCACTAATATACAAAAAAAAAAAAAAAAATTGAACACATATTGATCGAATTTCAGGCAAAGAAAAAATGTTCTTCTAGTGCTTTGGGCTCACCCACTTATGCAGAGTTGGGTTTAAGCCAAACTACTATTGTTAGGGTATTGTATCCTAGAGGGGACAAGTCAAGAGAAGGTCTACTACTGCTCCGGTCTTTGAGTTTAGATTTGTGCCTGAGTTAAACAATTACTGTTTGGCTGTTATATCCTAAAGAGGACAAGTCAAAAGAAGGTCTACTGCACCGGTTTTTAGCTTTTCCAACCATAGAGGGCTTAAATCTCTTAAAAAATAGCGAGATATCCGCATCTCAATCTAATTTGTATTGAATTATTTTCTTCATTCCTTGTATTTTATTATATATTTTTTTGTATTACTTACCATCAAATTGTTCAAGTTAAGTTGCTTGATTAATGAGTTTGATATATCTTTTCAGTACTTTTCATCTAAGATATGAATTTGATAGTATGTTACACTCGTCTTTGCAGAGCCGAAAACTACAATACATCAGCGGTTGAGTATCTAAGACAACTCTCAGGTGTGACAAATGCAAATTACAAGGCTATAATGGATGGGTGAAATAGCTTGTCAGAACTCCCCCTTCTTCCTGTAAAGAAACTAGCTAAACTAATGGGTGGTCAAAAAGTTGCTAGGATTCTCAGGGACTTCCTTGATGCAAAGAATCCAACCTTGTTATGAGGCTAATCAGTATCAAGTCATACAGAAGTGACACCCAATTAATTCATTTGTTTGGATATCTCATCTATTCATTGGTGCATTATCATTGCAATTTTGTATTTAGGTTTTATGAGATCATTGTTTTTGTAGAAATGGATGATCAAGGTCTCCTTTATGGTTCCCATGTTGTATTGCTTCCAAATTCATTGTAATCTATTGACTATTTAGAATGTAACATTGAACATTTTTTGAGCTATAATGTAAATCATTTATTTTTCCTCTCTTTCTCTTCCTCTATGTGTGGGGGTTTTGGGGTGATACACTGATAGTAATGCTCACGAAGGAAGTTGTTCCTTACTAATACTCATGATTTTTCAGCTCTAACTTGCATGTAATAAGAGAGTTTGTCTTCCCTGATATGTTCCGCTTTCTTCACATATCGAACAATGTTTTCCTTGAAAATAAGGTTGGAGAAATTTCTTCCAAACTATTTAGTTGGCACTCCCTAATGGTGTGTTTAGATATGGGGGGAGGGGGTAAAGAGGAGTATAGAGAAATGGATGAGAAGGTTCATGTTTGAATGTTTTTTTTAGAAGGGGGAGGAAAGGTTTGAGTAAAGAGAGATGGATGAGAAGGTTCATGTTTGAATGTTTTGTTAGAAGAGGGGAGGAAACGTTTGAGTGGATTTGGACTTTGAAGAGTGGTTACACTTATTTGAAAAAGTTTTAAATTAATTGTTAAATTTTACGCTTATATATCATAAAATTAAGAAATGACCCATGTGAAATGAGGGAGGAATCTATCTTATGGACATAATTTTCCCTAATTTTGAACTCCATTTCTTTAAATTGAATTGATCTGTCCTTACTCCATCGTGACTTTTTTATTAGACAATTTGGCTTGATATATGTGCAATAGCCCATTGCACATAATCTCAAGGAAAATGATTATTTCACACCACGGTGTGAAATAGTGATTTCACACTACCACTAAAAGACAAACCGGTTATTCCCGATTTGCTATTTCAATTTCCACTATCTTTGTAACCAAACACTTATTTTTCCTCATTTTTTCTGAAACTTTCTCTCTCTCCTCCCGAATGCTCTCTCCTTCTCTCCCCGAAATCTTTCTCCTCCTCCTCAGATTTGTCCTCATGAAGCCATGGATCTCTCTCCCCCAAAGGTTTTTCCTCTATTGAAGTTTGAAAGAGTTGATTTAAAATCTTATTTGGGTTTAAAGATTTGGGTTTTATTTGAGTTTTATTTGAGTTTGGGAATGGTTTTAGTTTTGATGTTTGAAGTTGGGGTTTGATTGTATTTGTGACGGTTTGGATGATTTTGTTAGGGTTTGAAAATAATAAAAGTTGAACGTTTTGTTGGGTTTAATATTTTTGTGAGGGTTTGGTTGATTTTGGTTGAGATTGGAAATAATAAAGTTTGTTTTTTTTTTTTTTTTTTAATTATTATTATTATTATTTTTTTTTTTTGAAGTGATTTTGGTTGGTTGAGATAAAAAATAATAAAGTTGTTACAAAGATGCCAATAAACATGTTTAATAGATGCCAAGAAACATGACTAATTCGTATGAACATGTTTAAATGTTTATACAATTTTCCAGAAAATGTGGACAAAAACATGAAATTATGGACAAACCTTTTGAGTCTACTTATGAACATTCAAGTGAACCCAGAAATGTTCATACAATTTTCCAGAAAATATGAACAAAAACATGAAATTATGGACAAAAACATGAAAGTATGGACAAACATTTCGAGTCTACTTATGAACATTCAAGTGAACCCAGAAAGTGTGGACAATTATTCTTTAAGTTTGGACAATATTGTCCACATTTTCTAGAAAATAGTATAAACATTCGAGTCTACGCATGAACATTCAATTGAACCCAAAAAGTGTTTTTTGGAAATTTGAATGGGTCTTGGAGATGTTTTGGACTTTAAAACACAAATTTGCCTCATGGAAAACTAGAATTGCGTTCAACTCCTTTGCTGATGCAATAAGAATCATGATGGAGTCAAGATTGTATTAAAGTGGCCTGGATTTTTCCATCCAGTGGCCTGGGTTATTAAATTTTAAAATCAAGTGTACCAAGAAAATTTAGACAATGGCAATAGGTTGCTTCTAGGTATTTGTTTGAACATATTGAGTTTCACCACAATTTGGGGAACATTTTTAGACATTCTTTTTTTATATCTTTCACAATGAGTAATGTGAAGATTCCAATGGCAATAGGTTGCTCCTAAGTAACATTAAATATAAAAGAAAGTTTATGTAATGAGTTACTCATGGGTAACCTAAAATATACGCAAATGTTTCCAATCAATTTCACCATTTCATTTATTTACTCCATTTACAAAATCAATAAGATATTATTTCTGTTGACTACCTTTAATACAATCTTAAGTATAGAAAAAATAGAGCAACCAAAATTTTAAATACAAAAAGAAGAAACGTATAGCAAAATACAAAAACAACAAATGTGTATCAAAACATAAAACTATATGTCGGTAAAGAATTAGACAGTTTTGGGTAGCAAGCACGGCACAATTGAATTGGGCAGTTTTTAGCTTTGTACAGCTTTGGGCAGTAAGGAATTGTAATATAATTCAAGCAGAATACGTTGCTGAATACGTTGCCGAATTCTTTGGCAATCAGCCTACAAAACATAAAAGACATTTAAAAATTATTGGTTAGTTAGTTGTTTTGACTTAAAATGAACACATTAACTCATCATGAAATGAAGGTGTGGAAAATGTAACCTTGATTATAGTACTTTATAATTAACACGATCAAATTTAGAGAAAACAACT
>BKZX01023381.1:2859-29411 GCA_014362285.1 Fagus crenata
ATATATATATATATATATTTATTTATTTTATATTAATAATCCTGTGATTTGAAAAGTTTCATATAACGAAGGAACCGAGGTAGCTAGTGGAACAAAGAATAGAACACACCCAAAAGCATTTGGGTAAAACTTAGGTACAGTTCCTTAGGTTAGGTACATTAGGTTCCCCAATTGAATTCAAGCACATGGTTGCATTAACCAATGAAACACAAATAATGTTATCTTTTCCAAGAATATTTAAATTCAATGTATTTGAATTCAACTAAGAACCTAATGTACTTGACCTAAGGAACTATACCTAAGTTTTACCCAAAGCATTTTGTCTAGAAAAGTCAAGCCGGGAATCACCATCAAGAGTCTATAGTATAAACCATCCATCATGGCAACATGACCAATGCAATAAAGACAGAGCTACCATGGATTAATGGCCCCATTACTGTTTAGAATAATTAATAACTTCTATAAATAAATATCTAATTTTAATCACACGCATCGCACGCTGTGCGAGTACTAGAACCACATGTCTATAGGATCACTTAATTGATCTAATAGTTGGTATTTGTGCCACCTTATAAATCCACACAAGGCTTTAATGGTATGTTTTCAATGGGGGATGTACAAGTCTTTAACCCACTTCTATATTATTACCCAAGTAATAAAATTACAACATGACTAGTGCATTGAATTGTGACAGCCACCATGGATTAATCAAAATCTGTAACACCATCTGTCACGATAATAAGACCACTAGCATGAATTGCATTATATATATATATATAGTGATGACATTAGAAATTATTTTAAGGAGGGGTATAAAGCTTAATGGTAGAATAAGTTGTAATATGCACTTAAAGAAGTGTAAGTTACGAGTTTGACACCCCATGAGGCCATGATAGTGGATCCCTTTGGGGCTATTTGGCATGGTAATTACCCTATGCGTATAGGGGATGAAGTTTTTGATACCTATGTTATCAAAATAATAATAATAATAATAAATATAGCAAGAAATAATTTTTAATTTTGCTGGTAATTTTTTTTACATTAACGATTCCACTGATAATTATGTATAACCTTCCTTTTTTTTTTTAATATTAATTGCAATTCATGCTATTGGTCACATTGCTGTGACATATGGTGCAATTTGTAATAGATCGAACTAAAATACCAGGAAAAAAAAAAATAGCGTATAGGTTAATAAATATAATAAATGAGGTTAACTGATGTGGGGGTTAATTAATGAATTATATTGTTACTATTAGATGGTTTGCAAATCAATGGTTTAAAAAATGTGTAATTCTTGTGAACTTACATCGGGTGTAACTTGAACCCATCTCATATAATAAAAATATATACATCAATTTTAGTCTTACATAACTCAAAAACATTTTATTTTTCCTTCAAGTCAATTTGTAAGGTGTGAACTATCTTTTAAACTATATTGATCAAAGTTAATATTCATTAAACATATTAGATCAATATTTAAAAAAAAATAAAAAAAAAATTAAAAATACACAATAAGAGTGTTCAATTTTTTGTTTTTTTAAATTATTAAACTTATAAAAATTTAATCGGTTAAATATTTTAAGTAAAATCTCCATGTTACATGCCTAAAAATATACAAGTCACTCTAAGAACAATATAACAATAATAAAAACTCGGCTCAATACAACTCGTAGCACAGTCCTATCTTCAGCTAAGTATGAATTGTGGGAAACCTATACAACTCGTCACTCGTAGCTCAGCATATCAGCTCTGTCAAACGACTTGTAGTTCATCTAGTTTAACAAATACATAGACTTCCAATAAGTTAAAATATTCTCTTTGTTTTTCTTCCAAATTGAAGAAACAACAAATACATATAACTTAATGCTTTCTAAAAACATGAAATGATACAAACTTTTGCTCTCATTGTTACTTGTTAGCTCCTTCCACTTAGGAAAAAAGTGTTCTTACAATGGCATTCCAATGCTAGCTCATGCTTTGATGTCAAAGCCACATCTCATATTGGTTTTCTTACAATGGAACTCAACTCTGTTTGGTATCAATTTCTTTCTTTTTTTTTTTTTTCTTAATGACTCGCTATATTTAAAACGACTTTTAACAAATAAGCTTTTAACAAAAACAACCCTGCTCACCCTGTGAGACACGGGCCAATTACTGAAAAAAAAAAAAAGAAAAAAAGAAAAAAGGGTGTAAAATAAGAAAATATAAATCATGTTATGAAAGTGCTAGGTTGTGTTGACTAGCTTTTTTCTATGTCTTATATGTGATAGACATTTACAATAAATTGATTAAAATGTGTTGAGTGTTGACTATCTTTTTCTACTAAAGACTTCTAAACAAAATTTAAGACGATGTATTTCCAACCCTACATTCTTTTCTTTTACTAGTTGTCATGTCCATTCTTTTCAGTGCCTTAAATCTTGACAAACAATACATTGACTTTAAAGACTATTAACTAGCTTTTCTAGAAAGTTCTCTTGAGAAAAGTTTAAAGACTATTAAGTTCTTCCCCCTATCAATTTTCATCCTCCCTCTTTGTCATATCCATAACTCCAATGACAAGCTCCTTTGGTCCTTCCTCTTTAAAAAATTCTTTTGCTGTCCCAATTGGTGGGGTTTGGAGGAGCCATGAATGGCTTAGAATTAGTCACCTTGAAGTGTAGGAGATGGAATATTGAGTCATGTATCAATTTCCACATTTTTGTTAGCAGATAATTACAAGAGAAGCAGAACATTCAAGCATTAATGGTCCCTCATATATTCTATGAGAGGACCTAATCAAAAGAAACTCAAGACAATGTAGAACTTGTTAAGACGTTGAAGTGCTACAATGCTTGTCAAAGATAGTAAGTCATTGTCATAATATGACAGTCATTTCATTAATACAAAACTTCCAATAAGTTAAAATGTTACTAATTTTCATTCAAAGTTGATTAAACAATGGTAAACTGCTTGGTTTGTAAACTTGTAATTGATTCTTCTACTACAAGAAATCTAGCCATGTTAATAATTAGAAGGTTTGTCCATCATATATAGACTCGTTAAACAAAGTTATACTGATTTAGTTATAGAATATGCCCGGTTCCCATTTTTGGTCCGCATATAAGTTAAAAATACCAAAATGATGTTGTTTTGGTGGACATAATAGTTAATAGTACAAATACAGATTGGATGGAAAAGCAATATCGGAAATAGATGAAAGTTAATGGACTTAATTGAAAAAATTGAAACAGTAAGGATGAAAATAAAAACAAGCCAAACTTCAAAAGGTTTAATTTATAATTTAGCCAAACTAAGAAGAATTGAGGGTCTAAACTTGTAACATCATTCATTTTTGTGTAGAAGCTCAATTTTTACTTTTTATTTTTTATATTACAATTATAATATCTAAAATTTATTTTTAAAATCATGAATAAATAATGAAAATGTTGTACACAAAAAGTATAAATTATGATTTTGAATGCTAACTGGATTGAAATTATAGGCATACTATGTGGTATCTTTGAGATTGTTGATTTTTAAGAAGCTGTTTAGAAATGAATTTGTCAAGAAGTAGGTCTAATAATTTCTCCGTCTAGATTATTCAAAACCAACAAATACGGTGATACTGATGACCTTTAATTGTCACCATTAATTAGTCCATTCAATCACCTCAAATCAAACTTATTGACCAATTTTAACTAGTGACAAAAAGAAATGCCATCGAAAATATAATCATTAACTCAAAATATATAATTTTTTAAGTAAAATATTTAATTTTCTATATTACCTCATAAATTTTCAACATGTAAATAAGATTCTTATAAAAAGATAATGCGACCACTAATATAAAATAAATAACATATTAAAAACACTCATTATATATATTTTTATTTAATAATTGTATTATTTGGAAACTTTCATATATTAAAAGGACATTGCTTTATAGAGGAAAAAGAAGCTTAAAAGTTAAAACACAAAAAGGCATTTCATATCAGGTACACCAAGCAGGACTTTAGAAATAAAATAACCAATTAGAGAGTTTGCTTTGAAGTTTGAAGTGCAATTGTGAGTCTCAATAGACCATCTATCCCGACTACACAGCAATACGACCACTAGCATGAATTGCACTCTATCGCGAGCAAGAATAATCTCTTCTTTGAATGCTCCTTTAGTTAAATAATAAGCTGAAAGTAATGGGATTCTACCTTGTTTCCAATCCCCTATTTTCTTAGGAAGATTTAATTGATTGGGATTCTTCAACCAATATGTGGTGATTTCAAAATTGAGGATTTTTGAGAAGCTGTTTAGACTTTAAAAATGAATTTGTCAAGCAGTAGGGTCTAATATTTTCTCCATGTTGAATATTCTTTTGATAATTTGATAGTTAGGAGAGGGGGGATTTGAACCCTAGATGTCTTCATGAGAATAACAATAGATGTCAACCTCTTAAACTATATCAGTCTTGGCCGTGCACAATATTCAAAACCAACAAATAGGATGATAATGATGACATTTTATTTTCTCCGTGTAGGTTATTGACTGAAATATAATCATTCTCTCAAAATATATAAACTTAAGCAATGATATAATTTTCTATATTACCTCATAATTCCACAAAATGTAAATAAGATTCTTATAAAAAGATAGCATAACCCCTAATATAAAATAAATATCATATTAAAAATATCATTATATATTTATTTTATTAAATAATTGTAGTATTTGCAAAATGTGAACTGAAATTGTAAGTCTCACTATACCATCTGTTATGACAATTAGGATTTCATGTAATTGTGATAGCTATTAGGAATTGATTGATCCACCAGCCCATCCTTCACGGTAAGGACAAAATTAGGATTTCATCTATGGACTCAGTGGTGGAGCAAAGAATTTTCGCTTGGGTACTAACGAGGCTAGGCTGGTTTCAGTAAGAGTGAGAGAGAAACTTGCATTAACAAAAGAGAGGTATGATAAGAAAAGTTTAAACAATTTCCACGGCCATACCTGACAAACTGAAACTATAGGGCCTCAGGAATACTTGTTTCACTACTGGATTAACAAAAAGTCACGCGCTAAGAATCTTGTTGTTTAATGATATTGTCCAAGACTTTCATTCTATAGAAAGAATTTGGATCAAAATCCACTTGTGCCACTTTTTGTAGCTTATATGAGAAAAAAGAAGTCAAGCATGTGGTAGACTCTTACAAAGTAACACAATATATACGTTTCGATATTGGTCATCTCAAAATGGCATCAAATTATCAAAAAAATTACTTTTTGATATCAGTTCATAATCCATTTTTTGAATGAGCCTTGTATAAACGTTATAGCAAAACGAAGGATTAAATTGGGCTTCAGAGTTCAGACTTCTTTATTGCTATACAACAACATATGACTAATTACCTAAAAGCACATAAAATACAATTTACAAGAGTAAACCCAGTTAAACAAAGGAGATATAAGCAGATTGGAGAATATTGAAGAGGGCAAATCTTTCTATTTTATTGTCCGAAGCGCAACTTGTTGGAGTGACTAGTGCTCAAAACCACTCAACCATACATTTTAGGTAGAAACCTTCATCGGAAACAACAGAAGGAAGACTTTATAGTTCTTTCTGAACTTTCCACTTCTCATAAAACACTGAGCATGCTAGTCAAGAGCAGTTGACACCACTTTCCACGACCCAATCACCGCCTCCACAATGTCGACATACAGTAGCAAGGTATTGCATCTCCAATTTTAAACCTCTTTCAATCACAACAGTCGCAATAGCAGTTCCTTTTTGCAAACATTACTTGCATAAATAGGCTGATGCCTAGACCAACTCACCACAAAGTATGCAATGTTTTAAGAGATAGTAATAATCAATTCTGGTTCGGTGTGGATTTGGAGCAGATAAGAGCTGTAACTTATAAACCCACGATCTTACCCTTCACCCATTCTTACAGGTGAAGGAAGTGCTAGTTCAACTATAGTTCTTTGGCACTGGTGAAAGTTCATGGCCTACAAATGAATTTTTGCCAAAAATTTTAATATTCCATTCTCTTACATTCACATTTCCAGCACAAAGTGAACCATAGAAGATATGACTTGATTTTTTACCTGCAGACACATCAACAATTGCCCAAATTACAAAAAAAAAAAAACACATCGTCACACTCAACACAAAAGATGCAGTGGCAAGAAAACTTACATGAAATCTGAATGTGATATCAGCAACCATAACTCTTAAAACCTTGAGTTTTACTACTCAAAAGCACATAAACTTCAAGAATAGAATCTATATCATTTTGAATAGCAAGAGCTATGACATTGATGGCATCAAATCGAGGATCAGATCTGAGATCTCTACTAGATTTTGGTTGAACCTATTAACCATCATTTGTAAGAGATAATTTATAGATAGATTGTCACGACCCAAATCCGTAAGATGATTCGGAGTCGGACCGGCATGCTAATACCAAGCTTGTGCCTGATATTAACACGAACCATCTAAAAGGAGTATAAAAATTTTTCTTCTTTCTTTTCTCTTGTCCTGATTCTTTAACTTCTTCTTGGGTTGAGAACTCCCATAATATAATAACATACTCCTTTATAAAATAACTGAACATAATAGTCCACCTAAAGGAAGTGATAATAGTCAGAGCATCTATAACTGTTTATACAAAATACATCAGTATGTGGACATAATAATTCTGATACAGCGGAAGACTATCTAAACATATACATAAAAACTCAAAACGTCTAAGATTAGTTCTAGATACCACAAAATTGCTCCTCCATGCTGAGACTCTTGGCTGCACTATAAAATATTCCTGCAATCTGAGCAATCCACTTTGCTCAGTAGGGGAGGTGTGACATGAATATTTAACAGTATGCATGAATGCATGATAAACAAAATAATTTTTGTGGATATGACTTGCGTATAAACAGTTCATGCTAAAATGATTTCATGAGTTTCTTTAACAGATATGTTTCATACTGATCAACATAATATCTAATAACTTGTAAGGCATAATATAACTATTGAAATCTGAACATACAATATGATTCCTTTATATGTAAACTAAACATGTTCCCTTAAACTGTTCTGAAGAGAAAACTTATATCATGTTATTGCATAATATAGCAAAAAGTATATGGAACATGTAACTGTACTTTATTTTTAAGACTTGGCACCTTGTGACTTTACTTGTGCCATGTCTACAGGTAAGCTATCCCCTCGTGGCCTTTCTGCTTGTCAATCTACAGGGTATGAAAACCCTTCGTGACCTTCCTGCTACCAGTCTACAGGAAATACAACCCCTCGTGGCCTTACTTGTTGTCGGTCTATAGGGAATAAAACCCCTCGAGGCTTTCTTGCTGTCACAAGGCCCTCACACTGAAAACCGTTTTAGGTGTTCATAAAACATATCATGCTTGTTTATTTTTCAGTCTCTCTCTTGCCTTACTAAGCCCAAATTCATAGCATATCCACAGCTTGCTTCTAAAATCTGTCTTAACTGTACCAACTCAAAACTGTTTCTAAATCAATGCACGTTTTCTTTATAATCAAGTATCAAACTGAGTTTACTGAAAGCATTGATAAAACATATATAGATATATTTTTAAAACATGGACTATTAAATTTTCATGGCACATTCTCTTACCTTGATCCAGCAGCAGCACAACAGTCTCAAAGCTTGCAGTGGAGTTCTCTACTTTCCTTGTTCAGTCCCTAGACTAAAGGATATTAAAATCCAATGATTAGCAGATATTCTAACTCACAAAAGCACTCATGGCTTCCCTTAACTATTAATTCTATAGGTTTTCTAATCCTTCTCACATCCTTACCCTATTTAGGTTCCTAGGTGTCTCTATATCGCAACCCAAAGGCAAACAAACAAGCAAACAAAGCAATAGTGGCAAAACATCAAAACTAGTTCTATTTACTGCCTAAAACAGAAACCGTATTGCAGGACTCAAAATATTTCTTTTCTATACTAGATGGTATAATTAGGACATATAAAAATTCACCCATTTAGTAAACACATTATTTATCATGCATACCAAATTTTAGCTCAATTCACTAGACCAATTGCAAGAATAAATTCTTCAAAAATCCATGATTTATAAGTTGCTGCAACATATCCCCTGCTATACAGCCCACTTCTAAGCCTTATATGACCAACCAAAAGGTGTCATAAACTCATGAAATTTTATATGAGAATACCAATATATGTGTAGCATGTACCCCTAAATTTTCAGCTCAATTTGAGCTTTATAAAAAATTATAAAATTCAACCAAGACAGAAAACTCAAATCTGTCAGCACAGTTTTGAAGGCAACTTTAGATCAGTACCCACAATTCCTTATTTACTAAAATCACATGAGGCTAATTCCATTAAGAACATATACATCCTAGGGTTCCAGAAAATTATTCCAATCACTTAAATTCCAAATATTGGATTTATTATGCAATTTCAAACCAACAGACACAGAATCTGTCAAATTGACAGATTTGCACAGTTTTCTTGTAAAATAACAAATAATTATCAAAACTCAATATTTTTCTATGAAATTTCATATACATAACCTAGACATATGATAGATTACCCTAGAGAAAACGGTTTCCTCATTCCTATTTTAGAAAACTCCCAGAATTTTCGTGCAATTTAGTGTTCACGCAGATCTGACAGAGCAGTAAAAATTTCTCAACAATTCACCTCAAATCCAACACATGCAGCACCCACTTGAGCTTAATCTCATCATACACAGTCCATAAAAATTCATTTTCCCTAACCCAAAATCATATTTCTACAAACCCATAACCTCAAAGTATAGAAATCATGAAGATCAACCAACAATTTCAACTATACCCATTTCAAAACATACATGAAAAGTTAAGATTTCACCTAATCTATCACATGCATGAAATTTCAGTTTAAACCCCCAATTAAACTCCATGGAACCCTAGAGAATTTGAGAAATTTACCTTCTAAATGTTGGGAATATAAGCCCTAACAAGAGCTTATCCTTTTCTTGATGGAGGGAAGCTTGAAGGAGAGCAACTATGGAGGCCTTCCTCCAAGGAGTTTTCGGCCAGCAGAAGGAGAGTTTCTCTCTCTTTCTTTCCCTTTCTTTCTTCTTGAAACAATGAAATCAAATGAGGAGAAATGTATGGCCGGTCGATATAAGAGAGGGGATGTGTTATTAGTCCTTGCCATGTGTCAATATGCAATGGGAGGGTAAGTGTAGAGCTTTTCCAAATGGTTAGTTTCTATTGGACTTCAAAACTAGGTATGAAATAACCATTTTGCCCCTCTTGTAATCTAGTAACTACCTTGATGCCTTATTATAGTTTAGTTATAATTAAACTATATCCATTTTCATTACTAATGTGTACATAATAATGTAGTGTAGTGATAATCCAAATTAAATTTACTTACCACATAAATTTATTAAACTTATAATCCTTTATTAGTTTAGAACCAATATAATTAATTAAACCATTAAGTGGTGCGGGGCATCACATAGATCATTTGTTCTAAAAGTAATGACAAGCATAAATAAAATTCTAATTATCTGGTTCTAGAAAGCAACAAAAGTGGGAAAGAATTATTCTTAATCATATGAATGAACTAAGATTATTGGGAATTTAGGTTTGAGATAACATACAAGAAAACTACATCTAGTTTTGCAAAAATAACAAACATAAAAAAGTAGGCAGATACCTCTATACTTAACAATGTCAATTGTTGTCCACCACCAACACTTGCAGGGTCCCAAAACCCACTTTGACTAAGAGGAGTAGGCTTCGATTTCCCATCTGGTCATGAAATTTGAGGCAAATCTTGTGTGGAATCAGAGCATGATTTTTCTTTTGCAATACCTCCTCTACCCTGCATTACACTGTCACCCCATCACCAAATGCACTCCTTTCTCGATCGAGGATTTTGGGGTTTTCTTTGATACAAATGATCCAAAATAGGTTTCACATGAGATCCAGAACCAGATTCACGCAAATCCTTGTCACAATCATCAAGGAAAAAGCTTTATACCTTGTCACAATCATGAGGCAAAGAACTTTGTGTACCGATCAAATTGCCAGCTGAACCTGCAAAGAGTTATAGAATTGATAAGAAGTTTCTCATTTCCAAAGGCAAATGTTGTTCTTTCCACAAATAACATGGGTAGATTGCAAACATCCACTCTAAACTATGACCTGAGTTACAATATATTGATGACAATTAGAACAGCAAGTGGCTATGTGGAATTTTCAGCAACATTAGGAGGTTGATTGCTCAGTTCTAAATTTTAGGGGAGACACATGAAACTTAGGAAGGATATAATTAACACAAATAATACTAAGTAATTTACATTTCAAAGGTGATGAATCCACCAATGCTACATTGTTCCCTCCAGGAGCACCTAAAAGTCAAAAACCAAATACTAACAAATCAAAAATTTAAAATAAATATATAACTAATAAGAAGCCAGTGCATTTACTTAAACGAATACATAAAAAAATTCAATTAATTTACTAGTTCTAGCTAACCTTTCTCATCACACAATAGCCACCTATACACACTCTTTGCTTGTTCATGAGTTCTTTTAGCCCCCCTCAAAGAAAGGGAGAAAATTATCCAAAACTCTCCCTTACAAAAAAAGAAGAAAAAGAAAGATATAAGTTGGACAACAATATTATTACAGGTTGCACTTACAAAATTATCCACCTACATTGTTCCCAATGTCCCTTCCCATACCATTCACCACCAAATCGAAAAACCAAAAAAGTAGTATTAAATGATAAGTCATGCTGTTTGAGTGACACAATGAAAAAAAGGAGCTTTTTCTAAACCGAAAAGACAAGTAGGAAAAAAATTGAGGTATTGCATGCCATCAAGAAACTATAAGTGCAACCTGATGATCCGTCAAAATTTTCCTCCTCGATATTAGAGGTAGTAAAAAGCATTTTCAGATGCCCCATCTGTCTAGTCTGCAATGGGGGTTTCTTGCTAAAGGTCATGCCAATTAGTTCCCTCCATTTTTCTTGAGTGTTGACAACGACAAATTCTTTCAATAGCCATGTCAGTTACACCAAAACCAGACTCTTTAACATTGTAAATTTCACAATGGCCCATGGAAGCTACAAAATCTATAGTCTTAGGCTTACAAATTCATGGTGCTGTATGCACTTGAGAAGGACCAGTTACTGTGAAATCCACAGGTGCAGTGATAGCTCCTATTCTGGCCTCATCACCAACTTCTTTCATGAGAACCAAAAATGCCATCTTTCAAACCTACTAGCCTGTGACAAGCTGTTGCTTGTGTACAAAAGAGGCATTTTACCATACATGGAAGAATCTGAATTTGCCACTTTAACCTCATAAGCCTCACAAAAATTTTCTTGTTGACCTGCAAGAGATTGCCACAAATTGAGAGACTCAGTAGGGTGTTCAGACAAGGCTGCAACCATGTACATGTTGTCGCTTTGAACCAGCCTTACCTTTAAGTTGTAAAATTCTAAACTAAAGTCAATTTATGTGATATTTGCTGGACAGCTGTGCATAGGACATATTCCAGAAACATCAAATAGCATCCAACACAGACTATAGAACAAAACCTGTTTCAAACAAACATACCTTCAAAGCAATCTCAAGAGCAAAAGATTCAGCTTGTGTGTATGCATCACCTCTGCAAATGAACAAGACATAGGATTAACTCTGCAATTTAAAATAGGAATCATATCTAAAGCATAGATAGAGAAGAAAACCAGAGAAACATATCTTGTGTGGAATCAGAGCATGATTTTTCTTTTGCAATACCTCATCTACCCTGCATTATTGTTGTCACCCCATCACCAAATGCATTCCTTTTTGCATTGAGGATACAAATTATCCAAAATAGGCTTCACATGAAATGCAGAACCAGATTTAGGCAAATCCTTTTCACAATCATCAGGGAGAAAGCTTTGTGCCTTGTCACAATCATCAAGCAAAGAATAACAATCAAACTGCTAGTTGGACCTGCAAAGAGTTATAGAATTGAAAAGAAGTTTCTCATTTCCAAATGCAAATGTTGTTCCTCCCACAAATAACATGGGTAGATTGCAAACATCCACTCTAAACTATGACCCGAGTTACAATATGTTGATGACAATCAAAACAACAAATGGCTATTTGGAATTTTCAGCAAGGAGGTTGATTGCTCAGTTCTAAATTTTTGGGGGAACACGTGAAACTTAGGAAGGATATAATTAACACAAATAATGCTGAAGTAATTTACCTTTCAAAGGTGATGAATCCACTAATGCTACATCGGTCCCTACAAGAGCACCTAAAAGTCAAAACCGAAATACGAACAAATCATAAATTTAAAATAAATAAATAACTAATAAGAAGTCAGTGCATTTACTTAAACGAATACATAAATAAAATTCAATAAATTAACTACTTCCAGCTAACCTTTCTCATCACACAGTAGCCATCTCTACACACTATCTGCTTGTCCATGAGTTCTTTCAGTCCCCCTCAAAGAAAGGGAGAAAATCTTCAAAACTTCCCCTTACAATAAAAGGAAGAAGAAGAAAGATATAAGTTGGACAGCAATATTATAAAACATGAACAACACGATGAGATTATTGGCAAAAATGGTAGAAACCTACCAAACTTATATACATATATCCTATAGAAACATTAACTTGTTTGATCAACAATTCTGTTGATAAAGGACAAATATATTCAATAATGCAATGGGCAAAACTTATAACCAGTATCATCTGCCAACCCTAATCTACTGGCACCCTAGTTTGCAATGTCCCTCCCATACCATTCACCACCAAAAAAGAAGAAGTAGAAAATAATAAGTCATGTTTTTCGCATGACACAATGAACAAATGGAGTATTTTCTAAACCAAAAGGCAAGAAGAAAAAAATTTGAGGTATTGCATGCCATCGAGAAACTAAAAGTGCAACCTGATGATCCGTTGAAATTGTCCTCCTTGGGATTAAAGGTAGTAAGTGTAAATGAAGCCCCATTTGTCCAGTCTGCAATGGGGGGTTTTCTTGCAAAAGGTCATGCCAATTAGTTTCCTACATTTTGCCTGAGTGTTGACAACTACAGATTCTGAGTTGCGAAGCCCAAATAATATAAAATCCTCCAATTGTTTTCCACCACTACAATTCTGATTCTGAACCCCATATAGATTGCTTCATTTTGTGCTTACTGGTGAGCCTTGCACCAACGTCCTGCAACGACTAGCACTCCGAAGACACTTCAAATTCACTTCTCATCTCTATTTCATGATGGCCCATGGAAGCTGCAAAATCTATAGGCTTAGGCTTACAAATGTATGCACTTGAGAAGGACCTGTTACTGTGAAATCCACATTTCTAGTGATAGCTCCTATTCTGGCCTCATCACCAACTTTTCCATGAGAACCAAAATTTCCATCTTTCGCCCTACTCGCCTGTGACGAGCTATCACTACTGTACAAAAGAGGCAGTCTACCATACATGGAAGAATCTGAATGTGCCGCTTTAACCTCATATGCCTCATGGAAATTTGTTTGTTGACCTGCAAGAGATTTCCTCAAAGACTTAATAGGGTTTTTGTCAAGCTCATCATTTAATCATCTATGGCCAAGAAGTAGGACTTCTCTTTACTCCCTTTCCAAAAGGACTCAAAACAGTCTCATAAACAAGTTCATCATCAGAATTTATATATTCAATAGTCTGAGACATGGCAAGCCACCTTAGAAGAAGACCAAGGGCTTCCTTATCTGTAGCCTGAATACAATACATGGATTTTAAGAAGGCATGAGAGAAATCCAGTAAGTGGTGTACACTATTTCACTAACCAAACAAAAACCATTACACGAATTCTATATGTCAGACCAAAAGCAAGAGAGAAAGGGGGGTTTAAGGAAACATTGAGAAAAAACCAAAAGGCAATCAAGACAGTATTGCAGCCTCCATTTTCAGTACCATAAAATAGGCAAGGACCCCATAAGGTCACTTGGTCAAAAGAAAGTTATGCTTCAGAGATAAACATGCAAACTCATAATGAATTACCTTTGGATCTAATGTTTCAATAATTGCCGATGTCCACATTTCATCAATAGACAATGGTTGAATACTTGTATCCCTCCCTTCAGTGGGTATCTCTTCTTCACGTATTGAACCTTGTGGTGACAAAGATCCCATTATTTCTTTTTCTTTAGAATACTTCAACGGTTCTCCATCTATATTGTTAGTGTTAGTGTGTCCAAGTCCAACCAAATTTCCCTCATCGGTTACTGATGTCATTGATTGTGGAAACTTTACATTTTTGTCAAGTGGATTTAGAGCCAAAGTGTTTTCTGTTTCACCACACAATTCAATAAGTTTGTTCTTAAATTCAAGACAAAGTGAAAGTGTTCTAAGAACATCATCTAGAAGTGTTTTGCTAGGATCAGAAGGCATTGCCACATCACGCATTCCAGTCCTTTCATACTCCTCCTAGAACACCAAGGAGAAATTCACCAAATGAACGACCAAACAATATAAAATGTCAACAAATGTATAAAAAACAGCAAAATGATGTGACTAAAACAAACCATTTTCATTTCTGAATGGGTTTGTGAAAGGGATGAATAATATTTAAACTGTTGATTAAGAATATCTGCAAAAACCCAAATGAGGAAATATTCTAACATTGACCTATGAAGAGAGTACGCAAAAATGTATGCAATATAACTGCGAAAGTCAATCAAACCATCTATGGAAGCATCCCCCGATCAAGTTGACAGACTCTTTGACGTTTAACGCAACAAACATCCTGATGGAAGCCTCGAAATCACTAGGAAATTGCCATATCCAATCAGCTGGAATTGTTGAAGATATCCAAATTGGTGAACTTAAAGATGCATCACAATTTGGGTCTGCCTAATGTAAATAATCACACATCATTAACGATTATCACATAATTATGAGCATCTGGTTAAAAAAAAAAAAAAAAAAAACCTGGAAATTAGTAGGCATGCAAGTCAACTTATCCAAATTCTGGTTTTGCCGACCAATACGATCAGATCCCTTGGTGAGAAATTGTCTAGTATTGGATGACAGAACATCTTTGATAAATGCATATGGCCCATCCCATACAAGTTATAGTCAATCTAACAAAAAGAAAATCTTGAATATTATAAAATGCAAAGGGAAACACAAATAAAGAAAATGAATTGAAGTGTTCAAACATTCCACAAGAAATGAATCTTAATTGTGAGTTAGCCACATTTCTAGTGAGGAGCACAAAACTAGTGGGTCTCAAGTGTGGCCAACCCACCCACTCTTTACTGCCAATTGCCTAGTGGGTAACTATGCTAGCATTCCTCAAGATAAAATAACAATATTGTAAGCATCTTACAAACCACTAATTCCTTTGGGAACAATTCTTTTCATATTTATTAGACATCCCCCAAATACAAAGTCCAATTCAATGATTCAAATGTAGGGGAACCAGAAATTGGAGAATAAAGGGACTATGTGATTCATGGGGCTGTAAGCTTTTATCAAGAACTGCACCACCCTGAAAAGCAAGTATTACTATTTTAAAAAGTAGGCATTCTCCAATATCTGCAAAATGAAAATAAATAAATGATTCTACATAAAAATCACCTAATTCTTAATCAAAATTTAAGGCCAAAAAGAAAGATCAACCAAACTTAGGCGACAATGTCTCAACAGTAAAATGAGTGATGCATTTGAATGATTAACACTAAACAGATATGTTTTAGCACCTAGCTAAGAAACGTAGATGCTTGGGTGACAAGAACTTCTACAAACTAACATTTTTCTTAATCTAACTTGCAAAAGCCACAGCAAATAACAACCAATTTGTTGCAACTTTTGAAATGAGGGCAGTAATATATACATCACTCTCAAAATTCAAAAAAGAAAAGAAAAGAAAAGAGAGACAGAGAGGGATAACAAGGATCAAATTCTTTTTGAAAGTACTCCAAATCATGTGTAGGAACCATGAAGGATCACATCCTATATGCTTATTAACAAAAATCATCTACAACATAGACCTTAAGTGTACAACTATACCTTTTAAATAAACGACTCTATAAAGTACATCAAATTTCATAATAGATTAGGAAAAAACCAAATAAGCAGCAAAGGAAAAAAGCTCTATTATTTGAACAAACATAAATAAAGGAATTTATGAATAATAATAATAAGAAGAAGAAGAACCGCAAAAGGATTCCAAACAACAACTAAGCATTAGACAAAGGTTCAGGAAGAGTACCAAAAGAAGATTGGTAGCATGGGAGACATCATGTGGATAATAGCTAGATCTTTGTCAAGGAGTTCAATAAACATGCTCGTAGAGTATTGTTAGTATACAAGAGAACTATAAGATACATGAAATAATATTTGGATACAGATATATTTTCACAAAAAGCTCTTCAGATGAATGGTAACCATAAAATTTCCTTGCTCAGACAAGGCTGCAACCATGTACATGTTGTCACTTTGAACCAGCATTACCTTTAAACTGTAAGAGTTTAGAGTAAAGTCCATTTAAGTGATATTTGCAGGATCAGCTATGTAGAGGACAAATTCTAGAGAAACCAAATAGCATCCAACACAAAGTTTCAACCAAACATACCTTCAGAGCTTTCTCAAGAGCCAAAAATACAGCTTGTGTATGCATCACCTATGCAAATGAACAAGTATACGGATTAACTCTGCAATTTAAAATAGAAATCATATCTAAAGCATAGATAGAGAAGAAAACCAGACAAAAAAGCCACACCACACCTTAACATTAGGACATAGGCCAACTAAATTTTGCATCAGGATGGAACAAAAAATTATATCAAGTATATATATATTTTTGATAAGTATATCAAGTGTATATCTATATATATATATATATAAATAAAATGTGAATCTACAATATCAACTCAAAAACAAAACTTCATCTTAACTAACTAGGATTGGCGAGATAAATCCATTTTTTTTGCCAAATTTTTAATTCCAAAAATGTTATCTACCTTCCTTGTGTGGTTTTTTTGTTTTTTGATAAGTCCTTTCCTTGTGTGGTTGAAGCAATATATCTGCACATGGCACATATAGATAGGGTAAAACCTACAAAAAAAGGATGGATAACTTAGTTCAGAAACATAATATACTAATAAAGAGAAAGAAAAGAGTTAATTTGGCAAAAACTTTTCATATGGATAGAGTACTAATATTTTCTACACTTAAATCATTGCTTTACATAACATTCAATCTTTGTTAATTCAAAGATATTTGTTTCAATTACAAATTATGCATGTGCGATAAAAGTAAAGTTTGCTTATCACTATGATTGATTCACCACCAGAAAATGGAAAAGAAGACAGTCTTTAATTTATATTCTTTCCAGTGTGTAATTGAAAAGAGAAGCAAAATTAAAAGAGGAATCTGAATTTTATTTTACAAGTAAAGAAATTTATTGAATAAAATAGAATACCTTCCAGTACA
This sequence comes from Fagus crenata, assembly GCA_014362285.1. Lineage (NCBI taxonomy): Eukaryota > Viridiplantae > Streptophyta > Magnoliopsida > Fagales > Fagaceae > Fagus > Fagus crenata. Next base: position 20,337 of record BKZX01023381.1, read on the forward strand.
CAAGGTGCGTACTTAGATGGCTACAACATCAAGAAAGTAACAGTAGTCAATAAAATAACTAAGTATAATAGGGATGACAGGGTAATACTGCCATCTAGTCAAACAAAACTTGTAAAAGGATCATCTTCAAACTTTTCTTCAAAGTAGGTGGGACTTGGATAGAAAGTTGAGATTAAACTAGAAAAAGTATGTCCTAATTTTCCCACCTCTGTCTCAATAAAACAAAAGGAGAAGAATAAAATTCATTTCCTTAGTATTTGTTTTTCTCCACATAACCAACTTACAAGTGCAAAATTATTTAGGAAGCTCTTTTTAACTAAATAAACTTTGATATGCCTATTTTGAATATTTCTTAAGGACAACATAGACTAATCTAAGTTTTTTGATAACATTCTATGAGAACCCAGATATATATAACATGAATAATCTTACTTTATGGATATGCAAGCAAGTTTTTTAACCAGTCGGTGTAGATCCATATATTCTTATAACAAGAACCTCATTCACTTTCCCACCTTCAAGAAATAGTCCAATTAGAGGAGAAAATAAACAAATGATGTACAATCCTACACAAACAAACAAGTCTTACAAAAGCGCCCTATAGTTTATTTTTAAAACACAGAATTCCCTTGAAGTTTTGAATGTAACACTTAACCACCTGTAGTATTGTTTTATATGTAAACTGTTAAACATCTGTGAAAATAAACAGTGAGTTGCTCATGTGATGACACATGTCCATATTTAGAGTTGCATTTTCACAAAGAACCATACCACAAAGTATTACACAATTATTAATTACACATAAAACAATACCACAAGGGGGTTAAGTGTTACATTTTAAACTTTTAGGGAGGTTTCATGTTTTACGGAGAAACCATATGGGGTTTTGTGTATTTTTCCCAAACATTTATCTATAAGTAATAAACTTTATTGAAAAAACCAAGTACACTAGACTTATAATAGGTGAAAGAATACAAACAACTCAAAAAGAGCAATAATCTATAAATTAAAAAAAAAAATTATATATATATTTAACTATTTAACAAGAACTTTTTTGGTAAATCAAAAAATCAAACCACCAAATCTTACACACACACATAGTGTAACTCTTTGCCTTTGAATGCAACCGCTTCGCTTAGTTGAATCAATCTTTCCACTTTGAGAAAGCAAAAAAAAACTCATCAAAATTAACTAAAAGCAAAACACACGCGTAATTGAAACCCTAGAACTCCGTTTGGTTGCCGAGAAAACCAAGGAAAATGAAATCCCAATCCATATATATCATTTTCAAATTAGTTTCACTTTAGTTTTTCAATTGAGAATTCTATTCCTAATATCAAACATACAAAAAAAATTACAAAAGAGATTTATACAGCATCGTTTGGAGTGTACCTTGGAAGGTGCTATAGCAGAAATCGAGGCCTGTGATTGGTGCGGCCATGTAGTAGTCGATGGAGACGATTCTTACGCTGAACACGTTTGAATCCGCCTGCGAATCTGCCATTGATTCTCTTCCAATTTATGAGAACCATGAGATTTTGCTGCTAGAAATAGGAGAAGGTTATGAATTGGGGGCTTTGCTTTTGAGGGAAAATGAAAATTTGTTTATATTTGAAAGCTTCTTTGACACACTGTTGCACTTTAATTTATCAATTGTTTTAAGCTATGCTAACATGTTGAATGCAATATAGATAATAGTTTGCATGCTCATTTTATTCTACATGTAGATATAATTATTACAATTATTGTAATTATTTCAATAAACAAAAACTAGGCATATCTTAAAAATAACTATAAATTTGGAAGAAGTGTATGTACCAATTTATTCATATTCATCATCTTCACGTATGTAGGTTCACTCAAAAAGTTCTCATAAACTAGTCTGTCCTTCTTGAGATGACAACATGTCCAATAAGAAGTCCAATATCCTATCACTACTACTTTCCAATTAAATCCTTCTCCAAATGATGAGTCATGGCTCGGGATGGAAGTTGGTGTCTCACTATTTTCACATTTATTTGACAATGAAGAACCACATTGTAACGTCCAGAACAGCCCAGAACAAAATAATAATAATAATAATAATAATAATAATAATAATAATAATAATAATAATAATAATAATAATAATATTAAAAGGAAAGACAATTCTAGAAGCCACCCTCACCTCACGTGCTCACCTACCCCAAATTCACCCCCACCACACAATTATTCTTCTTCTAGAATTCTCTCCATATCACCATAGCTCTCCCTCTCACTCTTTCATTTTCTGTATTTTTCACCAGCACACACATACTCTCTCTCCTACACTCTCATTCGGTCACTCTCACTCTCTCTCTCTCACCTGTTAACCACCACAACCACCGGCAGAATTCCGGTAGGATTTACCAGAGGAAACCTATAGGAGACTTTCTAGGCTCCATTTACTTCCAATATTTTAAGGTAAAAGCTTTATGTTTAAGGTTTTTATATTTTGTTAGTTTCTTTCCAAATCTAAGTAGCCTTAGTGTTATATGTGATTTAGTTTGAGCAATCTTAATGATATTTATGTGATTAAGAAAATGGGTTTTGATTTTGGTGGATTTATTTGAGGAATAGTTAAGGGTTTTTGATAAAAGTGTTTATGGTGGTTTCTCTATGGTGAGGATTTAGGGATTTTGGATTCCAAATGTTAATAGTGATTAGATCTAATTTTTCATATCAATTAGTGTATTTGGGTTAGTTGAGGTTCTAGATGATTTTGTCTTGATAGGCTTGCTCATGTCTTTAATTTATAGGTTCTAATTAATCTCCTAGGAGCATTGGAGATTAGTATTTTGAGCGGGTTGCAGGTAAGTAGCTTCTTAATGGGATTTTTGAAAAAAATAATCATAATTGCATATGAGATTTATTTTAAGGTTTATAAACACATTTTGGAAATTATTGTGAAATTATACTTTCCTAAAGGATTTTGTGTATAAACCTTAGTATTTATTTATTTACGAGAAAATGCATTATATTTGATATTGCATTTGGGGAAATGCATTGTTTGCGAGATTGGAAATTTTATAAGCATCTTTCATTAATCCTTGGAGAGTTATTTGATAAAGTTATTGGATTATTGTGATTTCTAAAGATGCTTTTATCATTGATTTTGTTGTTTGAGATATGTTTTGGAAACTTTTAAAGGCTTGGGAATTATTTGGAATAGTGACAAGCTTTGTGAATACCTTGAATGTTGAAGGTGTTATCAAATTACTTGGTAATGAATTATGTATTTTTATTATGATAACCTGTGAGCTATTTTTGTTGTTTTACCCTTGTGCTGTGACGATTGTGATTATACGGTGATTACCCAGTTGGATGCCGTCTACCTGTGGGCCTAACGAAGCTCCTGGTAGAAATAAAGTTGTTTGGTCTTTTACCTGTGGTCCTAACGAAACTCCTGGTAGAAACCAAGTTGTGAGGTCATTTACCTGCGGGCCTAACGAAGCTCCTGGTAGAAGCCTAGTTGTGTGGTCTTTTATCTGTGGGCCTAACGAAGCTCCTGGTAGAAGCCAAGTTGTGTGGTCTTTTACTTGTGGACCTAATGAAGCTCCTAGTAGAAGCCTTGTCACGTGGCCTTGGGTGTTTGTTGTGGTTTTATGCTATTGAAAAGTATTGGTGCTTTTGAAAAGTATTGGAAAATTCTATGGCTCACATGGTGTATTATGTAGTTTCAGTATTCATATCTTGAAAAGCTTGGTGTTGCATTATTCTTTCAAATCTTTCAAATTATTGCAAGGAAGATAATTTTGAGAGAATTTATATAAAAGTTTCCAAATCTACATTATGTTTTGTAACATGCTTTAGTATCAATAAACTTGCATTTCACCTAACCCCATTATTTATGCTACTTACTGGGCTTTAGCTCATTCCTTTTAATTATATTTTTTTACAGAGTAGGCAGTGACTCAGCAAGCTGAATTTTTGTGGATTGCAGTAGTTAGACAACTATTCTGTGGAGGTTGGATTTTTTGGTAGTTCAACCTTAGGTGTGTTAGACCCAGAGTTGTTGCTGGGGTTGCACATCCTAAGAGATATTTTGTATAGGAATACTGATATGTAATTATATGTAATTATGCACAGACCTCCATTCTTTTGTGGCCAATGGTCAATGTAAGGGTTATAAAGCTCTAACATTATTTTGAGGACATACATATATGTAAATGGCTTAATGTATGAACTTATGGATTAGTGGATTAGAACTTTTGATAATGGACTTTTGATATTCTAAGTTGACATACAGTTATGAAATGGTTGGGAAAAATTTACAGGTGTTTAGGTTGTAGTTTTCTCATGCACTAGACCCTGTCGGGTTTGGGGCGTGACACACACAATCCTAAGTTTCCCTCAAAAGAGGAATTTTGAAATGTCCAAAATTGTCCACCTTGTGGAATGGGACCAGTAAGTTGGTTTTGAGAGAGGCTTAAATATTCAAGAAATGTGAGACTTGTTAGTTGTTGGGGGATTTCACCTAAGAGCAAGTTTTGAGACAAATCCAATGATTCAAGCGCAGTTAGGTTCCCAAATGATGATGGAATATGGCTCACAAAGCTATTGCTGGATAAATTGAGTACAATTAGTCCTTTTAGGATCCCCACACTATCCGGAATTTCTCTAGAAAACTTATTGTTTGAGAGATCAATAGCTTTGAAGATGGTCAAGATCTTTACCAATTCCATTTCTCTTCCCTTATTCACTATTGTCATTGAGTCTTTATAATAATTGAAGTCATCTCCTATGTATTCCGGTTGTGACTTATCTTTGTTGGGAACCATTAGCATTGCATTCCATGTTTCGAAGTATTTTGACGGTAACTTTCCAAAGAAATCATTGTGAGAGAGGTAGATGACATGCAACTTGGATAAACAAAACTTGGTACGAGGATCCCATATAGGACCATGGAATCCATTTACTTGCAAGACAAGAATCTGTAACTCTGGCAAAGACTCCAACAAAAAAGGGAGCATATCATTCAATTTGTTATTTCCAAGATTCAGAACCTTTAGCATTCTACATTGAAATAATGATCGTGGAATCTTCCCCTATATTTGGTTGTGATTCAAGTCTAATTGTGATGCCCCAAATTCTAATAAGTGTGTGTGTTTGTTGAGTCCCACATCGGGTATTTATTGGGTAGAACCGGGCTTTATTAACAATTGCAAGGAGCCTCAATTGTAACTTGACTAGTCCTCCTGGGGTATAAGCACAGATGTAGCTAGCGCTTTCCTTGGGTTGTTACAAATAGTATTAGAACCAATCCAGTAATTCCGTGTGGACTCGGATATATGGGCCCTAACGAGGACGTTAGGGATTTAAGTGGGGGAGATTGTGATGCCCCAAATTCTGATAAGTGTGTCTGTTTGCTGAGTCCCACATTAGGCATTTATTAGATCAAACTGGGCTTTATTAACAATTGCAAGGAGCCTCAATTGTAACTTGACTAGTCCCTTTGGGGTATAAGCGCAGATGTGACTAGCGCTTTCCTTGGGTTCTTATAAATGGTATCAGAGCTAACCCAGTAATCCTGTGTGGGCTCGGGGATATGGGCCCTAACGAGGACGTTAGGGATTTAAGTGGGGGAGATTGTGATGCCCTAAATTTTGATAAGTGTGTCTGTTTACTGAGTCCCACATCGGGCATTTATTGGGTCGAATTGGACTTTATTAACAATTGCAAGAAGCCCCAATTGTAACTTGACTAGTTCTTTTAGGGTATAAGAGCAAATGTGGCTAGCATTTTCCTTGGGTTGTTACAAATGGTATCAGAGCCAATCCAGTAACCCCGTGTGGGCTCTGACATATGGGCCCTAACAAGGACGTTAGGGATTTAAGTGGGGAAGATTGTGAGGCCCCAAATTCTAATAAGTGTGTCTGTTTGCTGAGTCCCACATCGGGCATTTATTGGGTCGAATTGGGCTTTATTAACAATTACAAGGCGCCCCAATTGTAACTTGACTAGTCCTTTTGGGGTATAAGCGCAGATGTGGCTAGCGCTTTCCTTGGGTTGTTACAAATGTCCTCAAAGTACCTCCATTTATGAATGTTTCAGGCAAGTTTCCTTGTAATTGATTGTTTCTCAAAGCTAATACAGAAAGATAGCTGCTAAAATTAAATAAACATTGTGGAATATGACCTATCAGCTTGTTGTTAGATAGATCAAGTACTTGCAAATAATTCACCTTACAAATCATTGGAGGGATACTTTCGGTTAGCTTGCTTTTTGAGGCAAAAAATAATTGTGTAGACAATGGGGGAATTGGAAATGACTCTTGCAACATGTTGGAACTCAAGTCTAAAATGAACATATTTCTCCAAGGAATAACTACTTTTGGGTGCTCAAAATTGTTTAAATGGTTAAAAGAAAGATTAAGGTATTGCAATGTCGAAATTCCAACATTCCAAAACCATTTGGGTATTTTACCTTCAATGTTGTTATTGGAAAGGTCTAAATTTTGCAATTCATTTTGGGCTTTTAGAAAATGAGGAAATTCACACAAATTGCAAGAATACAACCACAAATCTAAAAATTTGGGGAGGGTTGAATTGTTATTTTCTTTTGAAATCAATAAATTGTTACCTGAAAGAGCTAGACTATTAAGCTTTTTAATCTTGAGGAAAATGTTTAGCTCCATCTTTCCCTTTACGTTGGTGAAGAAAGATATAGAGTTTCTAGTTTAGTGAAATTGGCAATTGACCTTGGAATCGGTTCATTCAAATTGTTTTTCCTCAAACTCAGTAGCAACAACGGTGATGAAGAGATATTTTGGAATTCGAGAGGGCCAATAAGTTGATTTTGACTTGGATGTAATTCTAACAATGAATGCATTGTAAACAAAACTGATGGGATGGCCCCAGTGAATGAGTTATCTAACAGGTCAAGGTTAGACAAATGGGGAAGTCTTCTTATTTCAGATGGGATGGGTCCTTTCAATTGATTTTCTGAGATATCTAAATTTTCTAGTTGTGTAAGATTTCCCAAAGAAGATGGTAGTTCCCCACTAAAAAGATTACCCCTAAGTTCTAGAGAAGTGAGCTTTGATAGGTTACCCATAGAAGCGGGAATTGCCCCTGAAAAAATTGTGTAACTAAGTTCCAAATATTTCAAGGACTTAAGCTTGCCGATTGAACTAGGCAATTCCCCAAGAAAATTTGTCTCACGAAGATTCAAATAATTCAAGGATTTAAGATTGCTGATTGAATTGGGCAATTCCCCAAAAAAATTTGATGAGGAAAGATCCAAATCGTTCAAGGACTTGAGATTGCCGATTGAAATGGGCAATTCCCCAAAAAAAGTTGTACTAGATAGGTACAAATAATTCAAGGATTTGAGGTTGCCTATTGAATTGGGCAATTCCCCAAAAAAATTGGATGTAGAAAGATCCAAAGCATTCAAGGACCCAAGGTTGTCGATTGAGTTGGGTAATTCCCCAGAAAATTTTGTGAAGGAAAGATGCAATTGCTTTAGGGAACTACCTGACTGAAATTTGGGAAGAAAACCAGCAAGATCTTCGTTACCTAACAAATCAATGGCTTGTATCCTGGGCAATAGGAAAGTATTTGAGGGAAGTTCTCCTTGCAAATTACACTCAGATAGAGAAAGAGATGTCAAGGAAGACAAATTTGCTAGGGATTGTAGTGACGCTGAAATCTTCACTCCATCTAGATGAAGTTCTCTCAAATATGTCATGTTCTGGACAAGTGCGTCGAGATCATTTCTTCTGATATCCAAATCTTTAAAATAATTTGCAGAGAGATCAAGTGAAAGCAAATTGGATAGCCATGAAATTTCCGATGGGATTGGGCCCGATAAGAAGGAAAAAGAGAGGTCGAGATGGTTCAAGCTTACAAGGTGGCCAAATTGAGATGGGATTGAGAAGTTGTTGAAGGCAAGGTCGAGTTTGTGAAGGTGACGTAAGCTGAAGAGGCTACTGTTAGAGTTTAGACGCCCATTAAGCCAGCTGTTGGTTAGGTTTAAGCCAACCACGTGACCATTCTCTGGATCGCATGTGACCCCATACCAGCAACAACAATCACTATCTGTCTTCCAAGACTTCATCTTTGGATAAGAACCATTATAGTAATCAGAGTAATCATCATACATTCTCTTTTGAACAAACTATTGCCTTAGTTGCAGCAAAGTATGGGTCTGGTCAGGAAGGCAGTGATGTTCAGGGGAAGTGCTAGAAGTACTGTGAGAATGTGAAATGAAGAAAAAACAAAAGCAAGGAATAACAGCAGAAATTGATCCATTATCCCCATGCTGAATATCTAAACAGCAGAGGAAGTTGATTGAAAATTGAGTGGGTAGTGGTATGAGCTGATAAAGAACTTATGAAATGAGAAGATATTTATGCACACTCAAGAGCACAAATAATTGGAGTCAAGTTGAATTGACTAATGCAATTGGATATTTTATCTTATTTTTTTATTTTATTTTTACAGGTCTGAATCAAATCGGATATTTTTTATTTTATTTTATTTTATTACATGGGTATCGGAAGAATGAATCAAATTGGATTTCAATTCAAGGGGCTGTCAATACATTGATTTGAAGGGAGTGTGATAAAATTGAATCTTAAGAGCTATCAGTATTGACTTGAATTTCGTTCCAAACACGGCTGTCAAGGTGTTTATCTGATTCTAATATAATAGAGTCCATTAAAAGGTTTTGGGACCTTCAATTATAGATGCTGTCTAGTCTACTACTAAGCTGTCAATTTCTTGAATTGAAATGATTGATATTAAGAGAATTCATATCTAGTTTAATTTGTATATTTTGGTTCTTTAAAGTTCTTCATGTGATATTGTTATAGAGAAAACTAATAAAATTTTAATCTTGACAGATTTTGCTAGCTATATAGGTTTCTCTCTCTCTCTCACATATATCTTAAAATCACTCTTAATTTAATATATAATATTATTACTAGCTGTTAATGTGTTGAGTAGTTCTAAATTTTATAATGCGCTGTATGTGAGCCAAAATTGAGTCTATCAAAAGAGTAGTTGGCAGCAAATAACAATATAGAGAAAGCATATAGGCTATATATGCACA
>BKZX01023394.1:5711-20650 GCA_014362285.1 Fagus crenata
CCCCTCGAAGGACAGTTAGACACCCATGAGGTGCAATATCCAGAAGGGCGTCATTAAACAATGGACCCCTCGAAGGACAGTTAGACACCCATGAGGTGCAATATCCAGAAGGGCGTCATTAAACAATGGACCCCTCGAAGGACAGTTAGACACCCATGAGGTGCAATATCCAGAAGGGCGTCATTAAACAATGGACCCCTCGGAGGATAGTTAGACACCCATGAGGTGCAAAGTCCAGAAGGGAGTCATCAAAACGGATGCCCCTCGGAGGACAGTTAGACACCCATGAGGAGCAATATCCAGAAGGGAGTCATCAAAACAGATGCCCCTCGGAGGATAGTTAGACACCCATGAGGTGCAAGGTCCAGAAGGGAGTCATCAAAACAGATGCCCCTCGGAGGATAGTTAGACACCCATGAGGTGCAAGGTCCAGAAGGGAGTCATCAAAACAGATGCCCCTCGGAGGACAGTTAGACACCCACGAGGTGCATATTATGAAAGAAGGTCGTCCAGAAGACGCCTTCCAAATTTATCCAGTCAGACACCCACGAGGTGCATATTATGAAAGAAGGTCGTCCAGAAGACACCTTCCAAATTTATCCAGTTAGACACCCGCGAGGTGCATATTATGAAAGAAGGTCGTCCAGAAGACGCCTTCCAATTTTATCCAGTTAGACACCCACGCGGTGCATCTTAGGAAAGAAGGTCGTCCAGAGAATGCCCTCCTTCCAAATTTATCATGTCAGACACCCACGTGGTGCATCTTAGGAAAGAAGGTCGTCCAGAGAACGCCCTCCTTCCAAATTTGTCATGTCAAACACCCACGTGGTGCATTTTGTGAGAGAAGGTCGTCCAGAGAACGCCTTCCTTCCAGGTTTGTCATGTCAGACACCCACGTGGTGTATATCATGAGAGAAGGTCGTCAAGAAAACTTCTTTCGGGTTTATTTTATCAAAATTCAACAGTGCAAGAAGAGTAACACAAAGACAAAATTATAAAAGCGACTAGCATAAAGTGATCGTCGAGTTACACCCCTTCCACAAGGAGTAAACATAACTCGCATCACGAAGTTTTTTTACTACAAAAGCTTAAGTCACACCCCTTCCATAAGGAGTAAACATGACTTCAGTCGAGCGGCTGTTGTCCACAAAAGTTTGGGTCACACCCCTTCCAGAAGGAGTAAAACATGACCCCAGTCAGTACAACATTGTTTGTCAAAAGAAAAGCCAACATGGCAGCGTTTGCAAAATAAGTCTATTTACCAAGACATTGTTACTTAAACTAAGACACAGAGCCTACTGAACTTCATCACCAACTGGTGGAGGATCAACCTGGTCGTCCACAGAAACAGCTTGGCCACCAATAGGACCAACCGCCGAGTCATCTCCTGGAGGGCCATCTGGAGCACTGGAAGGGACGTCAGACGGGGTAGCCACGCGCTCCTTCGACTGAACCACACCTTCTTCCTCTTCATCCTCACTGCCTTCCTCCACAGCCGTTGTCTCCTCATCATCAAAAATCTTTACTATGGACCAATCCTGAACACTCCCAAAGGCAAGAGCAGCCCTCTTCCGGAAATGTTCAAAACCGGCAACATAGTAGCGACGAGTATCCTCTTGGAAATCTTCGGAAGCCTTGTAATCTATGACGGCCGTCTCCTTTGCATCTGATATCTCTCCTTGAAGAGTCTCAGTCTTCTGCAACAACTCGTCACGGCCCGTCTCCAAAGCAGTAATGAGCTCGTCCTTCCTCTTGACATCGGCTTCCAGCTGTTTTATCTGGCTCCTCAAACTCCCCTTCTCAGCCTTGAGGCCCTCTGCCGCCTTCTTGTGAGCTTGGGCTTGAGCCGTAGCCTCTTCTAGATTCGCTTTGAGCTTAGCCAGCTCACCCCTTGACGAACGTAGTCTGTTGCCCAACACAAAGGTCGGTCCCGCAGCCTGGACGATAAGAAAGACATGTAAAAAAAAAATAATAATAAAATATATATTCTCATAAATGCTCAAGAAGAGATATAACAAAGGGAGAAACGACCTTCAATGAGTCTTGAATGGACATACGAAGCAGGTCCATATCGTCCACCAAGTCATACACTTCCAAATCAACCTTCTCGTATAACTTAGCCACTTTGTCCATTGCCCTGGACGAACTGTTATAAATGGTAGGGACGACATCGCCAGGAACCACCCCCCTTCCTTTCACTGCAACGGGAGAAGGGGGAACTTCGTGATACACATGGGTTTTTTCAGGCGTTTTTACCTTAGCAGAGGGAAGCGGCTTATCTTGGTGACCACCCTTCCTGGAGCTTTGTCCTTTTTCAATGACGGCCTTCTTACCAGACTTCGCCTTTTTAGAAAAAAGGGCACTGGCGTCTGGAAGGTCTTCCAAATTTTGTGCTACCTCCCGCAGGCGTTTTCGTTCCGCCCTGGTCGTCATTCCTGCAAACACGGAAGGAAGTCAAACAAAAACCAAGCAAAGAAAAATATAAACGTTTTAGAAGGAAGTCACTCACTTTGATTATAAGCTTTGATCGCTTTCTTCACCTCAGGACTGGGCTCAGGACCCAATGACCACTCAGCCAAAGTAAATGGGGAAAGAAGGTCGACTAGCCTCACTAACTTTTCCTTCTGATACTCTGCAACCCTCAAAAGACGTTCTCTTAAATGAGTGGACAGAGAAGGGCGGCGAAAAGCTGCAAAAAAGAAAGATGAAATAAATGCCTGGACGACCGTCAAAGTATAAACGAAACCAGGACAAGACGTAAGGCGTCAAGATTGCACCAGCTGCTACAGGAATTCCCCAAGTACGACGAATGCCGCAAGGGTCTTCACCTACCGCCTCGTCAGGAGAGAACTCCCAACTATCACCACATAAAAAGAAAAACTTGGGCTTCCAGCTTCGGTTAGAATTAGGAAGGCCAGGAATTAGTCTTGGGGATCCCTTGTGACATGTAAATGCCCAGATTCCGGGTGACGCGGGTATATAGACCAATTTATAAAGAGAAAGGAACTCGTCGACCGTCAACTCATATTCCCCGTCACTGGCCATCTTCCAGAGAACTTGAAGACCTATGGTAGTGCGCCAGGCATTCGGATTTAACTGACTGGGGGCTAATCCTAGACGATGAAGAAGTTCCCTCTCAAAGGGCCTGAACGGTAGTCTCAACCCAGCGGCAAGGTTATCTTCATAAAGGGCGACGTCCTCTCCGTTGGACGAGCACGCCCACTCGCCCTCATCAGGTAACCGAAGTACTATATCCTCCGAAATTTGATACCGTGTTCTTAGTCTCTTGATATCCTTGTCTACAAACTTGGAAGACACCCCCTCAGCGACAAAGGATTTGTTTGGGTCCAGACCCGAAACGGGTAAAATGGCCCCCCGAGATGAAGAATCTGATGTGGACGACACTACGGTCTTGGAAGACCGTCCATGACGACCCGAGTATTCAGATCCAGACACCGACCCCCTCTCACCCGAGGATGATGACTCCAGAGAGTCACTCACACTCGAAGACATCAGAAACCCCACACGACGGTTCTACAAGCAAACGCAGCACTCAACCTCGCCGCGAGACCTACCGGAATAAAAATAAAAGAAAACCCCTTTTTCTTACTCCCCGACTAACACAAAAGAAAAACTAAAGAGCTAGAAATGCCGGAAAGAAAAAGAGAACGGAAAAGGGGAGAAGAAGCCGACTTACCGGAGAAGAAGAAAGTTGCCGATATAGAAGCCCCCCGAAGAAAACCACTGGACCGAGCACCACCAAAATGGCAAAACCTCCAGCAAGCTCGGCGAGAGAGTGAAAAAAATGCCAACTTTTTAGAAAGAGGGGGAAAAGTGACGAAATAAATGGGCTGGTTGGGTATTAAAAGGGACGGTTGGCATTGATACGTGCATCCAGCCCTAGGCCAACACGTGTCAGAGCCACTCGGAAACCGTCCCACCTCTTTATGGCCTCTACGCCCGAAACAGAAGGGAGCAAGGAAATTACGTCCATGACCCTGACCCTTCATATTCCGAAGGTCGTCTAACTAGACAACCACGGAATAGGGGGGCAACTGATATGGATATTTTACACTTTTTCCTAAGTACAGAAGGACGACCTTCCAGCGTCCAAAGACAGAAGACCTTCCAGCATCCAAAGACAGAAGACCTTCCAAATATCCAGATGAAGGACGACCTTCACTGGCGTGTAATCAACAGCTCCGATAGTCCAAGACTTGATCCTTATCCATTACGAGATTCCCGCAAGACAGCTCACCGAGCTGATTCACCACCTGCAACAGGTGTCTTCCACGAATCTAGGGAACCAAGCCCATGCACGTCGCACAGCACTACCAACCCGGCGAGTACCGGCCTTCCAAGTGAAGGGCTGTGAATGCTCCACGTCATCAGATCCGACGATCCCTGGAAGGCCACGCGCCACAAACAGAAGGCATATAAAGCCTTTTCTCTCTCCTCTCCTCAGGTATGAACAGTACAATTTCAATACAGAATTAAGCTCTCGAGTTTTCTCTGACAATCAGTACTGACAAAGGCATCGGAGCCCCCTAGGCCGGCCCCAAACCGGTGCCCATTTCCGATCAGCTTCTTTGTCTTGCAAGTCTTCCATCCTCACGCTCGACTGACTGCAGTCACTGATTTTCCAACAACATCAGTTACCATTTTCTAAACATAATTGGTATCGGAACTCTGGCTGAGCAATGGCTTGAGAAATTACCATGCAAATGGCAAACTGCAGCAGGAAGAGAAGTCTTGAAGAAACCATTGCCATGACTTGGATTAATTAAGAAACTTTTCATTTAGGCTTTTTTAATGAGGGAGAGATATGACTTTGTATTACTGTGTTAGGTATGCACCAAAACCGAAAGTCCATGGTCTTGAATTCTCTAGCGTTGAAACTTGAAACAATGGAGTATGGACATTACTTGATCAACCATATAAGTCTTTTTATTTATTTTTTATTTTATTATTATTTTTAATGATGAAACAGAAATGAAAATTCAGTACTTAGTTAGAGCTCATTTTAACACTATAATTAATAAATAATGATGACACAAAAGTTTTCATAATTGTTTTTACAAATCTGGATTTAGTTTGTTGTGATTGGTGCATAATAAAAATTGTGTTAGCGGCCCATGTAAAAAATGATACGACTACAAATTTCTAATCAAAACTAATTACCATCTCAATAAATAAATGAGCGGTACATTTTCTTGTGTTTCCAATTACTAGAATAGTAATAAGTTGTAGGGCAAAACTTACATACAGTAAGTTAGGTGTAGTGCGTGCGATACCCTGCTTAAAATTTAGCCACGTGACTAACTAACGCCAAAGACAAACGGACGTTAACATCTCATCTCAGCTACTTTCCTTCATCTCAACTTCTCTCTCTTACCATCTGCCATTACCGAGTTGGTCTGAGCCATGAGAGAGGCACTGCGTTCTCTTTCGACAGAGAAAGAAACAAAACCAATAAGGCAAAAACTCGAGACGCACCACGTTCCCCCTCGACACTGTTTTACTCTCAGCACCGCCACTAATTCACTTTCTTTAGGCTTCAGCCACTTCCCTAAATCAAAAAGAAAAAACACAAAATTTACAATCACATAATCCTAGCAACCATGGTGTTCATTTCAATCCCAAACTAGATCCAAACACCACCACCCTTCATTCCCTTCATTCCCTCAAGCTCTTCATCAAGTACCAAAACCCACATCCCCATTCATCACCTCCACCAAATTTATCTATCCCAATCCCACCCTTTACGCCCTCAAAACGACGCTGTCCTCCTCGCTCATGCCATGTCCAGATCGCGACCCAAATTGCGAACATCCACAACGACTCCTTGCCCATGTCATACCGTCCTCACCGATCTCTTTGTTACACCATTTTGGGGTTTTTTGGTTTTATTTGGATTTGGGAAACTCTAAGAATTCTTTGTGCCTAGATGTGGGCAAATTTTTTTTTTTTTTTTATTCTGCGTTTGTAGTGGTTTTTCTTTCATTCTATGATTTGGACTTTAGCTGAGATGAGAGAGGAATTAATGAGATAAGAGAGATAGAGTAGCTGAGATGAGATGTCGGCAAAAAAATTAACGTATGTTTGTCTTTGGCATTAGTTAGCCACGTGGCTAAATTTTAAACAGGGTACCGCACGCACTACACCTAACTTACAGTATGTAAGTTTTGCCCTAAGTTGTATTAATCTTGTGATAAACCATCTAATAATTGGTTTTTTATTTTTCGTCGTGATTATTACCATCATGTGATACATGATACGTACAACACCTACAATAAAGCATAACTTTTTAATCTTAGTAATTTAATTTCATATATTGTAAATACATTTCTAATTGAAATATTAGTTAAATTTGCTAAATTTCCAATCTATGTACTTGGTTTATTATATTTTGATATGAATTTCATAATATACAATCATGATAATTTTGAAATAGTCTCCCCACCATTAGGGGGAGAAAATTCGTTGTCAGAAACATGACAAAACTATCTTATCTCGATCCTTACACAAATCAATGTGAACTGTAAGTTCAAAGAATTATTTGTTTGTAAGGTATTGCAAACCAATTATTACATGTATGTGTTTACTGACAATAAGAAAATTTGAAATCCCATTTTCTAGTTGCTAATACCCCAGTAGGGATTGAATTCCTTGAAGGTAAATGAATTGTTATAGCAGTAAGTGGATCTAAGACACGCCTGGAGCGTGAAAGATTTGTCAGTACTAAAGATAAGATTTCCTAGAAGAGGAAAACACAAGAAAAGTAAGTCGCAGCCCCTGAAGAGGTTATACCCATGAAACAGGCAACAAGGTAATTAATTTATCCAAAATTGTGCACAATATCTCTTGAAAATAAACCTCCAAAAGAGAAAACTCCTAAAAGTTATCCCTTGAAGTGGAATCACCTGAAGAAAAAAGGTACCTAAAATTACGAGATCTCGATATATTATTTAAATACAGGACAAATATGGGATAGAAGTAAATTTGTTGTTGACAACATATTTGCTCTTAACATTACCCGAAGTAATAATGGTGAATTTGAACCACAGACCGTCGAAAAGTGTCGAGGTAGAAATGATTGGCCAATGTGGAATTCAAATAGAGCTAAACTCATGAGTAAAATATGAAATATTTGGACTTGTAGTCCATACACCTAAAGGTGTAATGCTTGTTTAAATACAAGTGGGTATTTGCAGAGGCGAATTCAGGAATTTAATCCAAGTGTAGACACCTCATTTTGCTACCTACATTTTAATTATAACGTGCATGAGGCTTTACGGACTAAAAATCCAAAAAACGGATCCTGACACGAAAATCTGTGCACATTTAGGGTTTTCAGTCCCACTTTGTTCTAGGCGTCCGATTGACATGAAAATGCATTCACACAAGTCCTTAGGTCAACACGATCACAATGACACGACTTGCACTCAATTTGGACTCCGGGCGTTTCGGCACGGCAATCCGTGCATTTCTAGGGTTTCGGCTCGATTTTTCTCGGGACATCTAATCGAACCCAAAATAATTTTAAATGAGTCCTTAGGTCAGTAGGATCAAAATGACGTGTCACACACTCAAATCGGACCACAAACAAGAAAGTTATCGCTAATCGAAGTTTTAACGTTTTGGGTCCGCATTAGCTTAAATATGCATGCATACATAGGATTATATCTCATTCATGCATGCCAAAAATGCTTTTGGAAGGGTAGAAAAATCAGTTTTTCTGCCCATGCACGTTCCACAATGTATGGCCAAAAGAGGTAAGTTGAAAAAAAGTACAAAAAAAAAAAAAATGTTTTAAATAACCCAAAATGGAGTGCCGGACGACACTTTAATTTTTCAAAACAATGCCGGCCGGCACTCCAATTTTTAGGCTGGCACTCACTTATTTAATCCCAATGCTGGCCTGCACTAGGATTTTAAAACATAGTGTCGGTCGGCACTGTGTCCCTGGACCCATTTCTGCATTTTTTTTTTGTCTTTTTTTCAGCAAAGGGGGACCAAGCATGGCTGGCATGAACGTGAGGCAGCTGGTGGGGCGAAAAAAAGCAGCCCCTTCCACCCCTCTTTAACCCTTTGACACTCTCATTTCTCTATAAATACAACCATAGTCTTCATGGCAAAGGGGTGGGAAAGGGTAGAGAAAAATTAGAGAGAAATAGGGAGAGTTTTCAAGAGTGTTTTGTGCAGAAAAATTCTTTGAAGCAAACCCTCCTCTTCAAGGTTCTAAAGCTCTTGAAGGTTGAGAAATCTTTTAGATTTAACTCACCCTTCATTATCTTTGGAACCAAGACTTGGAAAATATTTGCACTTAAGCTTTCTTAAACCAAAATTCATCTCCAAAAGTCTTAAAGGTTTTGAAGGTTGAAAAAATCATTTTGATTTGGTTCACCCTTCATCATCTTTACAACTTAGGTTTGGAATTATTTATCCACCAACCCACATACTCAAACACTTCTTGGGATTACCCATACAACCCACAAATTGTATACACATCCTTAAAGTCATTGAGTCACAAAGCTGACAACCACACAAGCTGTGAAGCACATACTTGATTTTAATTTTGTTTTGCATGCGGGTTAGTTCTCTAACTCTTATGATTTAATTTTTGTGTGTTTACATTATGCTTTAATTTATTGTTCTTACATTATGTTTTAATTTCTTGTGTTTATATTTACAAGTTCATTATGTTTATGTGTTTAAGCTTACAACTATAACATGAACATCATAATGCAACCAACATAATAACAACCCGGACAATTAAAATTAATTTGTTTGCACAATATACACATACATGCATTGACATTACAACATGCTTGGCCATTTTTAATATAAGAGGACCGATGTAAATCAGGCAAAATCGGGTGCCTAACACCTTCCCATTTTGTAACCAAGCCTCTGAACCAAAACCTTGGTTTGCATACATAGTGCCTTACAACAACATTTTATTTTCTTTTTACATAGATTGTAACTAGGAAATTCATACAATATTATTTTCTTAGATTGTATTCTAGGGGAATTTTATTTGTAACATTTACACACTATTTCATTTAGTAATTGTACAAATTCTAAAATGGAATAAAAGGGGATTACATTACTCTTGTCTTTGAAATTTCTTAATTTGTCCTTTAAAATAAATTAAGTGACGACTCTACAAACAGCATGTCACATCAACCTTCAACCTCGAGGGTCGATTAAAACATTAAAGTTTTCATCCCATCATTTGAGACACACTACCAATTTAATTTTCAAACCGAAACCAAAATCACATGAAACAAATTTTGGGGTTTTCGCTTCGGGTTTGAGAAAATGGGCGAGGTTCTCACACCAGGGTGGGCACCTTTTAATCTCACACAAAACTAAAAATCAACCACAAAGTATCAACTAATAAAATAAAATCAATCAAGATAAAATCAAGAGTGTCTGGTCAACTCCCATATAAATAAAAACATTTGAGTAATTTCAAACTTCATATTAAAGAGAGGGATGGGAATAAAATTACTGGTCAGAGGGAGAGAGCAAGAGGATTAAGACTCGAGAGTCAGGACTAGCCGACGGCGTGAGCTTGTGGGTTTATTATTGATATTGTTTTGATTTTGAACTAATTTTTTATGATATTATTTGGGTTATTTTTTGTTACTTAAACTTTTTTTCTTAATTTTTTAGTGGGTAAACTTCTAAAAATCCTAATATATATTATTGATTAGAAGATTATAAAATTGTAAGTGATATAAGATTAGAAGGTTATAAAATTGTAAGTGATATAAGATGACATTCCAATATATATTAGTTATTAAATGAAGTGAAACTACTATAGCGAAAAAAAAAATAATAATAAAATAAAAAAATGAAGTGAAACTAATGTAGTAGTCATTCAATCAATTATAAAAACAAAAAAACAAAGACATCCCATCAAAAAAATAAAGTGCAAAATGTAAAAAGTGAAAAGAGTGGGAGAGGGGGATCCACGTGGTTAGAGAAAAATGAAAAGCAGGGTAGTTGAGTTGGCTAATAATTAAAGATAAAGTGTTGGTCTTGAACCGTAAATCAATAGCAAGAGAAAAATGACAGTAAAGAAGAAAAGCCATAAGAAGATAAAGAGAAGGGGAAAGAAGGAGCAATAACGTGAAGATCCAAACCAGAAAGAAGAAGATGGAGAGACAACAGAGTAAGAGTTTTGCAAAATATTGAGAGTTTGAGAGGATATATACCTAGGTAATGTATTTTTTTCAAAATTGAGGGTGGGCACGTGCCCACCCTAGTCATAAGTTGGTTCCGCCACTGGGTATTTGTATTAAAATTTAATAAAATTATGAAGTACAACTTATGTAATAAGGTTTCTTGCAGAAATATAGTATTAATTATAAAGAAATATATGCTCTTGTAATGGATACAATTTCATTCAGGATTTTGATTAGCTTGGTAGTTACAGAAAAATTGGATATACGCATATCTATATGAATTATTGAACGTCCCTGAAGGATATAAAATGTTTGAAGCATATATTCTACCAAGTAACAAAAATTCCTATATGGTTTAAAGCAATCTAGGTGCATGTGGTACAATTTTCTTTGCGAATATTTATTTAAAGAAAAATTTAAGAAAAATCCATATTTGTCCATGCATTAAGGAATGAGAATCCCGATTTGCTACTATTGCGGTATATGTTGTGGAAACTCCTGAAGAGTTCACAAAACCACCAATCTTTTGAAGAATGAGCTTGAGGTGAAAAATCTGTGTAAAACAAAAAATTTTGCCTTTACTTACAAGTTGTACACTTTCTAAATGAAATTCTTGTTCACCAATCAATATACACAGAGGAAGTCCTGAAGCACTTTCATATGAATAAAACTTATCCTTTGAATACTCCAATGGTTGATTGGTCACTTGATGTTAAGAAGGACCATTTTCGCCCTTAAGAAGAGGATGAAGAAATTTTTGGTCTTGAAGTACCATATATTAGTGCATTTGATACTCTGATGTATTTTGCAATGCACTTGAGCTTAAAAATCAAATCCACAGTTAATGGGAAATACATACGCATGATATCTTTCTTATCCATACCAATGACGATTAGAAACAGAATACTATTCACTTGTGACAACACTGTTATTACATGAAGATTTATCAAGCGAACAAAGATATAGCAATTCATAAAACAAACACATTTCACTTAATATTCTTTTATACACATAAGCTCCAAAAGAGTGGTGATATTGATGTCAAGCAGATACAATCAAGTGACAACTTAGCCAACTACAACATTCAAGAAGATTGTTCATAATATTGACATGCGTCAAGGATCTTTTCATTGACAATTGAAGATCTATGTACTCATGCGGGGGAGTAAATACTCTGAAGGATATGTGCTAATTGTACTCTTTTTCTTTCGCTAAGGTTCTTTCCCATTGGGTTTTCCTTTGCAAGGTTTTAATGAGGCAATCCAAAAGCACTTAAAGGTTCACAAGAATACTGTACTCTTTTTCCTTCACCATTGTTTTTATCCCATTGGGTTTTTACTTGGCAAGATTTTAACGAGGCATATTCTTAGCAAGTGATCATCCAAGGGGGAGTGTTGTGAATAATGGCTTTGGTCTCCGTGCCAAGCCAGATTCCTTTTTAGTCAAATATTTCAACTTGTCTAAATTATTTCGTCCACTTGTTGAATTATTTTCCTCCACCAGCTGCAATTATTTCATCCACTTGCAATAGAAGATTTCAGCCACAGTATATTGATAAGTTTCTCTTGCCTATAAATATGGTTGCAGAAAAACAAAGAAACACAGTTGTAGAGAGACTGAAACCAATTAGTATTCAAAGAGTTTAGTTTGTGTGAATGACCACTTAATAGAAACAAAGAACTGAGAATACTTTCTCATCTTGGTATCTCTTTTATTTCATAACACTTATATAATTGTTCCTTTAGTCCTGAATTGTTCAGCGTATATGGTTGATTGAAACGGAAGTGGATATATGGAAACAATCAACAATCTAGAAGGAATGGATGACTTAATTCCTTGACATGAAGGCAAATTCCGAAAAGACTTTTGGGCAAACTTTGAAAATGATATATAGTCAACTATATCCAGCTCTAGTCTAGTGGCCTCCCCCATTCAACACGGTATATATATATATATATATATATATAAAAAAGATTGGCCACAAAAAGAGTAAAAAGGAAAAGGAAGGGAGGAAGATGGAAGAGAAGGAAAAGTAGAAAGCTAAGCCTAAAATCTATGCTTTTAAAATTGGGGAGTATTCCATGCTCATGAAAGATATCACTTTGGAATTTTCTTGGTCTCGTATGAGAAAAGCGAATCAACACCATATATATATATATATATAAAAGAGAGGCCACAAAAAGATTAAATAAAACAAATTAAACATCATAGTTGAGGGTTGCATATTTAAAATTTAAAATGTTTAATTTGTTTTATTTAATCTGAACCTGGTTCTTAAATGCATTTATTATCAAAAAGGAAAAAGAAGTCATGGATCCATCATAGTTGAACGAGTCTGATTGAGGTAAGGTTTTTTTGGTCACTAAATGGTTCAGATTTTGAAAAGAATGCTAAGGTGCTAATTTATCATTGATAACTCATATATTGTGTACTCTTAAATAATAATAATAATAATAAAATATGAAAGGAATGCTAAGGTGCCAATGTTTAAACGTTATTAATTTAGAATAATCAACTACTAGACATCAATAGACAATAGAGACAATCTGATCATATCATGGATCATTTGTTGACTCTGATTGAGATAGGTTTTCTTTTTGGTTACTAAATAGGTCATGTTTAGAAAAACACTACTGTTAATGTATTATCGATAACTCAATATACTGCGTGTTCTTAAATAAAAACTTTATATTCTTAAAAAAAAATATATATATATATATATAAGAAATATGGAAACTAATAGCATTACATTCCAAAATCATCTAGCTAATGTATCATCATCAATAACTCAATATATTACGCGTACTTAAATAATAATAAAAACTTTAAAAACAATATGGAAACTAATAGCATTGCATTACAAAATCATCCAAAAATAGCGAGGAGATAGCTTAGTAATTGAAGCCTCATTTATTGAGGGTTGGACAAGGCTGCTTATCGATTGATGTGAGTCATTTTCCAATTGTAAGGATATGTTTGATTCAGTATTGTTGTGTATCGATTGATGTGAGTCATTTTCCAATTGTAAGGATATGTTTGATTCAGTATTGCAGTGCCCAAAAAATTTTGGCTCTGATGGTATTGGAAGAGTCATAGAGTAGCTATTAAGCATTAGAACTATTGAGGCCATAGTTGGTCTATCAGCTCCATTTTCTTGAACACACAGTAATCCAATGTGAATACATCTCGTTATTTCAGTTGTTGAAACATCTTTTAATGTGGGATCTACAAGATTTGAAGTTGTCCCGTCTTTCCAATTTGTCCATGCCTGCAAGATAATTTAATGAGAACATTATTTTATTTGGTCTTTCAAAAACAAAATATTTGGACTCGCTTCCCCTAAACATGTTTGTGAGATACTATCCTATGCATTTGGTATAATGCCAACAGACTCCACATCATAAAGCTAAAGGTCTTAGTTCAAATTTCTCCTCTTTCTCCTTTTGAGACTATGTACCCAAAGATAAATACACTTTTTTTTGATAATTTGTAATTAACTCACACATCTGGTAGGATTCAAAGTTGCAATATGACTCCATACTTAAGCAATATATGTGCCACTAGACCCAAAAAGAATCATACTTACAATGCGTCGAAGTTCCTCTATATTCTCTTCATTGTGGAAGCAAATATTCCTCCGCCCACTCACTATCTCTAAAACTA
Organism: Fagus crenata; assembly: GCA_014362285.1. Lineage (NCBI taxonomy): Eukaryota > Viridiplantae > Streptophyta > Magnoliopsida > Fagales > Fagaceae > Fagus > Fagus crenata. Next base: position 19,571 of record BKZX01023394.1, read on the forward strand.
GCAAACCAAAACTATAGACGTCTGACTTCGATGAGAATCGTCCAGTAAAAACATACTCTGGATCTAAATATCCACTGCAATTTCATATTAAAAGTAGATGTTAGAACTTTCATGTTGTTTCTATGGTACAAAGTAAAATTATCCTTGCCAAGATACTTACATGGTCCCCGCAATTCTAGTTGTATGCTCGTCACTTTGATCATGTGCAAATAATCTTGCCAAGCCAAAATCTGAAATTTTTGGATTCATTTCAGAATCTAATAGGACATTGCTAGGTTTGAGATCACGATGAATAATGCGAAATTGAGAATCTTCATGAAGGTAAAGAAGCCCTCGAGCAATGCCTCCTATGATTTTGTAACGTATTGTCCAATCCAAATGAGTACGTCGAATTGGATCTATTTATCCAATCAAATATATGATTCTAATCAACAAAAATGTGACGAAATCTATCCTCAAAAGACATGTAAGCCAAAATAAATTACAATGAATTTAATTTGAACTTAAGGCAAAAGTAATACCATACCAAAAATGAAATGATCAAGGCTAGCATTGGGCATAAACTCATAAATTAAAAGTCTTTCCTCTCTTTCCAAGCAAAATCCAAGGAGCCTAACTAAATTTCGGTGTTGAAGCTTGGCCACCAATATGATTTCATTCTTAAATTCAAGATCTCCTTGGCTAGATTTTTTTGAAAGCCTTTTCACAGAAATAACTTGTCCAGTAGAGAGCACACCCTGAAAAATGTATTAGATTAAAACATATTTAACCCTTAGGCAATTCTACTTTTTTTATTTGACATTTTGTTTCAAATGATGTTGTTACTTTTGTTTTTTATGCTTGGATGAATGAGCTTTGACTCAATTAAATTACCCCTTTAAGATTGATGTTAATGTCAAGTTACCTTATAAACAGCACCAAATCCACCTTGTCCAAGCTTATTTGCACAAGAAAAGTTATTTGTTGCAATTTTAATAGTGCCAAAGTCTAACTGCAACAATTCCACACTGCTAATCGCATCCACAGCTTCGCTTGAACAATAGGTTAGTGCATTATTCAAAGAGAAGCAACACAATTTAA
>BKZX01023400.1:0-10788 GCA_014362285.1 Fagus crenata
AGCTTTACTCTTGCTAGCTTTCATGTGGTTTGCAAACAACCCCCCCCTAAATCTTCATTTTTGAGAACATCAATTGAGTGGTCTTGCACTCATCTATTAGCTTGTAGATGTTACTAATTCGCTTTCTTTTTAGAGTGTAAATTCTTCATCACTATAAATTCATTTGAAGTGCTTTAAAGTATGAGTGATTGAGTGTTTTCTTCCCTTTCAATTAAAGTATTATTTATGAAAAATATTTTCAAATATAAAAAAATTTGTATATATATATTAATTATTTTGAATTTATACAATAAACATGGTTTTTTTTTTAATTTTTTTTTATTGTGTAAATATTATAAAGTTATATATCAAAATGCATATTTTACTAACTAGGTTGCGGAATATAAATTTTTTCAGAATCATATACATTTCGATTTTTGATGGTCATTTGACTTGTACATGATCATTAGTTTTGCTAATCGATCAGACTATAGGATCCAATTTGTAAAGTTTTTTAAAATTATGGTGGTGATTGCAAGTTCTCATAGTTTGGAGTGCAAAGTACAGGTACCCCTATGGTTTAGGGTGATCTTATGCGATTAACTCATGTACCTATTTTTCTCTCTCTGGAAATATTTCTTAACAACCAATGACCGATTTTTTTTGTTTAATAATATTATTTTTTAAACTATTTTGCAAAAAAATACTGTTGAAAAACTAATTTGGGGGATAGCCTCCTCGTCTCTTGGAGAGACGAGTTCCAACTGGAACTCATCTGGAAATTTTGAGCTGGAACTCGTCTCTTCTAGAGACGAGTTCCACTTAAAATCAACAATGAAACAAAACTCCCCGCTAGAAAGAACCAGAAAGAAAAAGAAAACTGTCTCTCTCTCAACTTCGGTTTCAAGAGCTGAAGCTCTACTCTCTGGCTCTCAAAAGCTGAAACTCAAGCTGAAACTCTAGTCTCTGGGTCTCATCTGTCTCTGTCTCTGTCTCAAAAGCTGAAACTCTCTCGGTCTCAGCTCTCTTACTCTCTCGGTCTGAACTCTCTCTGTCCCTTTCTCTCTCCGTCGCAACTTGCTCTCACTGGCTCCGGTGACCACCGGAAATCAGGTAAAAAATTTCTCTTTCATCTCCCCTTTTTAAATAAAAATTTTCCTATAACATTGTACCTACCTTGCAAATGTATATTGAGAAATTTTTTTTAGAGTATTCAAGTTTTAAGACTAATTAATACTGTTGTGTGTTTTAAGGTTTTCTTAGAAAAAAAATTAAAAATAAAAAAAAAGTTACACATAAATGCCTAATCCAGGCGACTGTATAGTGTGTCCAGTCGCCTGGATTAGGCATTTATTGGATGGTAAAATTATGAAAAACTAAAAGAGCTTGAAAATTGCAAAAAACAGAGATACTATAATAGCACCAAGCCAAAGATTCATTCTAATTTTGTTGTGAGTAGCATAAAAAGAATTGTATTGAAATCAATATTAAATTGGTGCAATTCTTGAATCGAATATATTTCAAGGAGATTAAATGGAGAAACATTGGCTGGTATGGGAGTCATTGTACTTTATTTTGAATAGGTAAGAGTTTATGATCAATGTACATATGAAGGAGAAAGTTGGATAATAACTTGGTTGATCTAAGTTCTCTTGAGTGTTAAAATACTTATATATGTTGGAGTTAAAGCTTGTGCCTAATAGTCATTCAGAATAAAAATAAATGTAATTTGGAGTGAGAAAGAATAAGAGAAAAAGAATGTTGTAATATGATCAATTTGCTCTCAATTGGTAACTCCTTAATTAAGATATGTAACCATATTATATAATTCAAGATTTAATATATTTCTTTAGCTCTCAACTTGATGGTTGATTGGGTATATCACTTATGGAGCGTCTCCGTTTTGTGATGGATCCAGGTCCTAGTGACCCCTCTGTGTTGACTAGACAGGATAAACACATCTCCAACAAAATTTGGGAAGAGGGATTGGTATGTATTTAATATATTTATTATTTGATTTTTGCTTATATTAGTGATAAAATAAATTGACATATTTTTTTTTTCATTTTGTAGTATACTTTATTACATTGTCGTCGTCGTGAGGCAGTAAGAGAACGATCTGGACGACTTCATGCCCGTTTTATCCCATACCTTCAGCGAGCTGGCTTTTATGGCATAGCCAAGCTTGGTTTTATAAAAATGGATTGGGCGTTGATCACAGCATTAGTTGAGAGATGGCGCCAAGAGACCCATACCTTCCACCTTCCCCACGGTGAGATGACCATCACCTTGCAAGATGTTGAGGTCATGTTGGGTTTACCCGTTGATGGAGAAGTATTGGTAGGGAGTAACGAGTTAAATTGGTCCGGATTATGTCTTCAGTTACTTGGTGTCTCTCCTCCTCCAAATAAGTTAGATGGGTCACGTTTAAATATGAAGTGGCTCCAAGACACGTTTGCTGTTCTACCTGATGATGCTAATGAGGTGACCGTGCAGCAGTATACACGAGCTTATATATTAGAGCTCCTTGGAGGTAGTTATTTTGCTGACAAGTCTGGAGAGAAGGTACACCTTATGTTCTTGTCAATGTTGGAGGATTTTGATGCTGCTGGACGGTATAGTTGGGGTAGTGCAGTTCTAGCATGGTTATATAGAGAGTTATGTAGAGCCACTGACCCGAACTCATGTGACATTGCTAGTGCACTAATCTTGGTGCAGTTGTGGGCATGGTCTAGATTTCTACACATATCACCTGCAATAAAGTCTATTCAACCCATTGTTAATGCTGTGGATGATGCCAATGCTAATGCTAATGTTGATGCTGATGCTGATGTTGAAGTGCCTGCTGATGATGCTGATGCTGATGTTGAAGTGCCTGCTAATGCTGCCCAACCATTGCCAGGGGGTCCTTATGGCACTAGGTAAGTAATTATTTAGTTTTTTGTATAGACATTTAACATGTTTTATGCCTTATAAAATAAGGTTATGGAAAAATGCACAAATTGATGAATACTTTCCATTGTAGGTGGCGCAATGCGAAGGACATAAAGGATGTGTCCACTCATGTGCTTGAGCAATATCGATCGGACTTCTCTAGGCAACGTCCTGATCAGGTAACGTGCTTGTTTTAATTACATTGTTATTGTTATTATATTGTTATTTAATACATGGTGAATTTGAATTATATTATATTGTTATTGGGCATATATCATTTATTAATGCATTTTATTTTTAAGCTTTTGTAGGTAATTTGGGAACCATACACAGATGATGTGTTGAGTTCGTTGCCTGAGTATTGTCGGATAGGGCAGGAGGTATGGCGTTCAGTGACGCCTCTAATATGTTTCCAGATCGTAGAGTGGCACTTACCTAATCGTGCTCTACGTCAATTTGGTATGCAACAAGACATACCCCAGCCTGCTAATACTGATGTGAAACTACATGATTGTGATCTTAGGGGTAAGGTACATGAGAATTGGAGGCATCGTTGGAGGCATTACATAAGTATATGGGACCATCGACGTGAGCATGTTGTCACTCGTGACAAAATGGTTGGTGTTATGTCATATCATGATCCATATATGGATTGGTACCGTCGGATTACTCGACGCTTTATCAGTCGCAGGAGCGGCTGTTATGAGATAATGGTAAATTTTTTAACTTAATAATTCCGTGCATCTTTTGGATATCTTTGAGACACAATTTTTTACTAACATATTATGCATTTTGATAGACGTTGTGCAACATGCGAATATGCGAATGTTTCATCCTGAACAAGAGTTGGATCCGGCAAAATTTATGGAGCTAGCAGCGGAGGCATATCAATTGGCATTTAATGCACTAGAAGCTTCGAATGAGCTGCATCGGCTTGATTCTGTGCAAAGAGTTAACATAGACTCAGACACCAATTCTCAGACAACTGTTCCTCCAACCTCTACTCGGAGGCGACGTCCACGTGCGCAGTGCTCGCCACATCCATGTGCACAATGCCCGTCACGTCCATCCGATCCGAGTAGTAGTATGAGTGTGCCTCCCATCCAGTTGAGAGATGCTACCACCGTTACTAAGACCACCCCTATCTCAGTTGCCCAGACTACCACCCCTATATCAGTTGCCCAGACCACCACCCCCATCTCAGCTGCCCAGACTATCACCCCCATCTCATCTCCCAACACTACTACCCCCATCTCAGTTGCCCACACTACCACCCCCATCTCAGTTGCCCACAGTACTACTCCCATCTCAGCTGCCCAGCATGACCATACGATCAGTTTTCTGAGCCAGACATTCAGCCCACTTGCAGCATTTGCAGATGTTACCCCATTGTCACCGACACAGTCAGTTGGCCCATTCTCACCCACACAGTCAGTTGGTCCATCCTCAGTGCCCCAGTCAGTTGTCCAAACCTTAGTCACCCAGTCAGAGGACTTGGTTCAAGATATTGAAGTGGGTGATCATGGTAGGGGTAGGGGTAGAGATACAAAACGGCTAGAACCAGATATGCCTGTTGTACTGAAGAGGAACCCACCTCGCAATAAGAGGAAACCTTGTTGTGGGACTGAGTGATAGGTTGAGATGTAAAATTGATATGTATTTATATTTGTATTTTGTATTGAACTGAGTTCAGCTCCAATTGGAAATGGAAATGGAAATCAGTTTAGCTCCAAATGATTACTATTAGTATGGCTTGTGATTTTACAAATGATTTCTTTTTTAAGATATTGTTAATTTTACTATAGAGAAGGTGACTTATGGGAATAGTTTGCCGTTAATATGGTGACTTTTATGGTCAAAATGGAGTAAATTAGATTTTATTATGTTATTAACATTTGAAGATAGCAATATGTCCACATGCCCAATTGCTGTGGTGGAAGTTGGAAAGCCATTTTTCCAATATTCAAAACTGGATTATGCTTTAAAAACTGGTAGAAATTTTTTTCTGGGCATAATCCAGGCGCCTGCATCAGGGAGTCCAGGCGACTGGATATGCCCAGAAAAATGTTAAAAACATACTGGATCCTGATCCAGGCGACTGTATAGTGTGTCCAGTGGACTGGATGTAGCTGGTCAAACTTTTCAAACAAGTTTGACCAATATCCAGGCCACTGTATTGTTTGTCCAGTCGACTGGATCAGGCAGAGAGTTTTTGAAGCTTAATCCAGTCGACTGGATAGTGTATCCAGTCGACTGTATTGTGTGTCCAGTCGACTGAATCAGGCAGAGAGTTTTTGGAGCTTAATCCAGTCGACTGGATAGTGTCTCCAGGTGACTGGATTAAGGTTTAAAAAGCTTTTTAAAAGATTTGACCTAGATCCAGTCGACTGCATCAGGGAGTCCAGGCGACTGGATCTGCGTTTTCTGGGTTTTTAATAAAATTGACAGACTTCAATTTCCCCATTTTCTCTCATTGTCTCTCGATTTTTCTCACTCTCTCTCTTAGGGTTTTAGTCGGAAATCACTCCCAATCACTCCCAATCACTCTCAATCACTCCCAATCACTCTCAAAACAATCACATTCCCAAAACCCCCAATTCAAAACCCTTGAATTCGAATGGCTCCAAAGAAATCCGTGAGTAGTGAAGATCCAAGAAAGAAAAGGCTGAAAGCGAAGGCTTCAAGGGATGAACCTCCATCATTGGACAAGAGCTTCGCTTCTTCGGAATTTTCGGTAAGATTCCATGACGACATTAGCCGTAGAACGGTAGTTTTTGGGAAAATTGTTGATTTCCCTTATTTTGCTAATCACCACATTAATATTAGAGAGCTTTTTCAAGCTCAAGGATGGGAAAATTTCCTTTCAAAGCGTCAAAAACAATACACCACTCTTGTTAAACACTTTTACACACACTTTGAATTTACCCATTCCAAAATCTCCTCCTATGTGAAGGGTAAATCAATTGCACTCCCCCATTCCACACTAGCCTCTATATTAGGAGTTCCTCGCACCGGTGTTCAACGTTATACTACAAATAGTTGGGTGCAATTTGAAGGGTATGACCCTTTAGAGTCAATTAGGCAAATGTGTGGAAATCCTAACATTGAACAACTCGCTAGACCCAAAATTGCCGACCTCACATTAGAAAGCCGACTCATTCATCACATCATAGCCCACAACATCCTTCCTAGGAGTGGTTCATACGAATACACTTCCTATCTAGACCTTTTCATGGTGTGGTGCATTCTCAACAAGGTCAAACTTGATCTTGCATTCTATATTGGTTGGCACATGGACACTTGTGTCAAAAAGAAGAATGGCGCCCTCCCATATGGTCTCCACATCACTACTATTCTTGATCATTTTGGAGTAGATTTCAGTGGTGAAAAAAAGACTCGATCCGTAACTCATACGGATGTTTATGGAGAAACTACCATGAAACAAATGAGGTATGAATTTAAGGATGACACTTGGGTTAAGAAAAATGTACTTGTGATGGAACAAGTGGGTGAAGAAGCACAAATGGATGAAGCTGAAGCTGAAGCTGCAGGGAATGAAGAACCAATGCAAGAGGATCAAGAGCCTCGAAGTGCACCTTCTAGCTCCTCTCGTATGAATGAGGACAACTTCCAACTCGTGCTTGGACGTTTGGACTCTTTGGCCACTAGCATGGGAAATATTCAAACAAGCATAGGAAATATGCAAACAAGCATCGACAACTTCTCAACTATGGTGACCAAAAGATTCTCCACTTATGATGAGCACTTCGGTACTTTGGAAACATCCATAGAGGAAATCAATGAGCGTTTGATTAATCAGGGCATCTAGTTATTTGTCTTTGATGGAGCTTTTGTTTTTGATGATGCTGAGGGCATCTAGTTATTTGTATTTGACTTTTTTGTTTTTGATGATGCTGAGGGCATCTAGTTATTAGGTTATGATTGTACCATTATGTCAAACTGAATGGTTTTACTATGTTGTTAGTGTTTAAACAGTGTTGAATTTGTGCTTAATTAATGTTATCAATCTTGTATTCATCTTTATGCTTTTTTCTTTCTTTGTCCTTAGTTCTCTTATTTTTAATGTGATGCAAGCATGTTATTTGGTAACATGGATGAATGGTCATTGTGGTGAAAAAGAGCAATCACGGTTGGGCGAGATTGGTGTCTTTGTACAAAGATTATAATTAAAAGCAAGCAAAGAAGCAAAGCCTTCACATCAAATTCTCATTAACTTTGTTAGTAGTAAATCCAAAACATACCAATCAATTTTGTCAATAATGCTAATTTTATAATTATTTTATTTTTCCTCTGTTTTTTTTTTTTTTTTGTGTTTGTAATTACTAATATAATATATATATATATAAGTTGCTTGGTGGGACCCACTATCCTCCTAAAAATCAAATAAAAAAATAAAAAGGTTGAAAAATGACTAAAAAATCAAATAATCCAGTCGACTGCATCAGGGATCCACGCGACTGCATCCTTGATCCAGGTGGCTAAAAAATGGCCTAGTGGACTGAAACCACACCCCCAGGACTTTCTGTCTGATCCAGTCGACTGGTACACCAATATAGTCGACTGGATCATTAAGGTCTGGCATAAACCAGTCGCCTGGACTTCCAAATCCAGTCGACTGGAATGCCCTTGTTTTGAATTCTGCAGTTCCCAACCATTCCAAAAGTTAAAATTAAGAAAACCTAATAGCACCCCCATCAAATACTACCATTTCACATGATTACAAGCACATATACAATTACAAAAGCGTAATGGATACAAAAAATCATCTTTGTAGTGTATACATTCATTCATAGAGAGGAGAGAATAATATGATTACACATAACATTATTACAAAAGCGTAATGGATACAAAAAATCAACTTTGAGGCATCACCGCTTCTTGATTTGAAATTGCATTAGGACATTTTTTGCGATTATGCCCCTCTTGATTACACAATCCACAACTCTGCTTATGTTGATTCTCCCTCCAATCCATCTCATTCCGAATTCTTGTTGACTTTGGACGACCACGTTGACGAAACAATCTTGGGTCAGGTCGCAACATAGGGAAGTTAGGGTCCTCCTCCCAATACGGGGCATCTTTCATCGGTTCAAAGTGTGGTTGATAGGAAGCTAGCATTTCCGTCAAACTATAAAATGGATCAATATATTGGTACACATTGATGTGCTGACTAGCGCAAGCTGCAATTATATGTGAACAAGGGATATGATACGCTTGCCATTTCCCACAACTGCATGTTCTATCACCCAATTTCACCACATGTCTATGGTTCCCCTTATTCATACTGGTTAGACTAGGTTGTGTTTGAATTTGAAAAGTTCCTTCCTCCCTATTAAACTCTATTACATGGTGCAAACTTGCCTTATCACTCCACTTCTGAAAGATTTCCATGGCATGTGTATTGAACGCTTGACCAGAACTCAATTGAGCTTGAGTTTTAACTCGGCGATCATTAAAATAATGCACAAGCTTGAAATAAATGAATTCTACCATTGCAGTAATGGGTAAGTTGCGTGCACCTTTCAGAACACCATTGAAGCACTCAGACAAATTCGTGGTCATTGCCCCATAGCGCCGTCCACCATCTTTTGCAAATGTCCACTTTTCAACATCTGTCTCTTTGTCCAGTATGGCAACAGCATCTTTATTATACTGTCTAATAGAGTCCATTGTTGCATTGAATTTTCTCAGCTGGTTGTGTTCACCTGCTCTCTGTATCATGTTCTTCAACCGTTTGTCATGAAATCGTGTGTTGAAGTTGCTGACTAAATGTCGAATGCAAAATCGATGATATGCATTTAGAGGCTGCAATTTACTCCACTTCATTGCATTCATGATACCCTTATGTCTGTCTGATATGATGCAAATTTCTCTATTTTTTGTGACATGTTTCTTTAGGAAACGCAAAAACCAACGCCATGTATTCTTCGACTCTTTTTCCGTAACCGCAAAGGCAAGTGGATAAATCCCATTGTTCACATCAGTTGCCATGGCAATCATCAATTTCCCTTCATATTTTCCATACAAATGTGTTGCATCAATAGAGACAACTGGTCTGCAATGCATGAACCCCTGAATTGAAGGACCAAAAGCCCAAAATACACTCTCAAATATAGCACAACCTGCATCTTCACTCCAATATGTCTTCCATTCCACTTGTGTACCCGGATTTGAGTCGATTAGTGCTTTCATAAACTTCGGTAACAACTGATAAGACTCCCCCCAATCCCCAAATATGTTAGCAATTGCCTTCTGCTTGGCATCCCACACCTTGTAGTAAGAAATTTTATGGCCAAACTGTGTACACATGTGATGCCGCAACGATTTCACTGAAATAGTTTGCTCATTGGCTACATAGCTCCTCACTTCTCTTTCAATAAAATTTGAATCAAATACCTTGCCATCTTTACGGATGTTGGGGTGTCTACAAGTGTGGGGACCATTGTATTTTGTAATCTCCCAAAATCCATGTGTACTACGCATGCATGCCCGCATTCTCCATGAACACCCATTCTTGCAACATACATGTAATTTTCTTTTGTTTGACTCCTTCACTTTATATTCTTGATTGACGCGTGAAGAGTACACCTTCAATGCATACTGAACCTCAATTTTACTATTGAAAAACAACCCTTTTCTCAACTCTTGCTTTTTATCCCAACTATCGAGTGGTGTCACCTCATCATTGAAGGAAGTGTCATTTATATTATCCCATGTGTTTGTAGTAAACGATGAGGATTTGGGTTTGAGGCTAGGGACCACATCATCAACTTCGTCATTATGAACATCAGTTGTCTCATCATCATCATCAGCATCATCATCATCAGCATCAGCATCATCATCATCATCATCATCATCATCATCATCAAAATACAAATCATTATCATCATCATCAAAATACGAATCATTATCATAATCAGCGTTTTCTTCTTCATCATCAGCAGTACATTCCAACATCATCGTATCATGCACTCCAGGTAAAGGGTTTACTTCGTATGGAACATACTCATGTCGAGTGCTGGGACCACAATCCTCCACCGATGTTCGTATCTCATGTAATTGTGGTGTACACCTTCCAAGTGTAGAGGGTTGTGTCGAAGGAGCAGTATCATGCACAGTCATTTGTTGTACATCTTCACCAACACAATCTTCCGCTACTAATCCATCCCCATCATCTTGTGTAAGAGGCTCAACACCTTCACCAACACAATCCTCCACACTTAGATATAACTCAATACCTTTTAATTCAGGCGTTGCATCTAACATGTCAAACATGAGATTAACACCGTCGTCGTCTGTTATCAATAGAGTCATGTAATTAATGTGAGGTGAAATGACCTCCTGAGGACAACGGTATGTAACTGTTATACGATGAGATTGATTGTCCAATTGTAGTGCATTGAATATCTTCGTTTCCAATTCGACAAAACTAATCCCACGATGAACCTGGATGAACTTCATTTGCGACCCTTGATACTCAGCTCCATGTTGACCATAAATAATCTCCCCATTGAAGCGAAGATAGACAATATACATAGTTGGTGCCATATGCAAACCTATTTAATTTAAATGTAGTTTACAATTAGTTAATCACATAAAAAAAACAAATAATAACATGCTAATGGTAATATTTCATATCCAAATGTTACATAACATATTATATAAAAATGGTTGTAATATCCAGTAGACATCTCCAAGAAAGATTTGGGAAGTCTGGAGTACTTGTTCAATCCAGTCTACTGAAACACCAATCCAGTAGACTGGATGACATGTATTTGGCAGATCCAGTCGACTGGATTGATGGTCTAGTAGACTGGATGTAGTGTCTGGGAATTTTCTGACTGATCCAGTCGA
>BKZX01023403.1:0-13148 GCA_014362285.1 Fagus crenata
GCCTATTTTTCTATTTACGAAGCACCCCATTTTTAAGGACCAAATCCAACTAACCACATATCTAAAGGACTAGAATTAAACCAATCTCAGATTCAAGGGTAAAATCAAACCAACCTCAGATTTAATAGATCAAAATTGAATGGACCTAAATTTTAGGACCAAATTAAAACTTTTTAAAATTGACCAACCAAAATGAAACTTACCTCAAATTTCAAGTACTAGAAGTACAATTATAATTAAAATATATATATATATATATATATCAAAGAAAAATTTAAACAAAGTACCTCTATCCTTCGCGTCACTAGTATGAACGAAACTTTAAGGTGAATAGTTGGCAGAATCTAACCCTTTTTTTTTTTGAAGTGGAGCAAGAATCTAATCCAATTTTTTTTTTTAAGAAGTGGAGAAAAATAAAAAGAGAGGAGGAGAACACAAAAACTGCAGCGAAATTTTGATATAAATTAAGAACAAATGAAGAGGAGTGAAGGACGTTTTCTCTTTCAACCGGATTTCTCACACAGCTAAAAGGAATGCACTACTGATGGCAAATATGCGAGAGAAAGTGATAACAGTCAATGATCTGAAAGCAAAGCAAATACTGTGAATGCTCATACAGACAAAGTCCATACCTAACCCCACCGTTTGAAAAAAGGATAAGCTTGATTCAAATAGGAAAGGCATGTCCATAAAGGTTGTGATAAAAAGCCTTAAATACCCTTTTCTTAACTCCTCCTCAGTCCTCACAACTCAGAGTTTATCAAGTTCGGTAAATCCAAAATCGATTTAAGGACATTTGTGTCCCTCCCTATCTATGTTACAATAATGTGAATTTTGAATTTCGTAGGCTTCTCTAAAAAAGTAAAAAGGTGATGGACAAAGGTGCATGATTGAGTTTGTGGGTCAAGTTTCTGTAAATATTGAAAATTCAAAATCGATTTACGTGCAGTTGAATCTTACATTACTAAAGTAATTGCCTAAACAATTTTTTAACTATTAAAACATGTAAACCGCGTTTTCTTTTCGAAGAAAGTGCAGAAGTTCACAATTGAACCGTGTCTTCTTGAGAAAAATGTACATAGTCAGTGGACGTCCTCGATGGAGGGTGAACTGTGTTCATAATGAAAAGACTGACATAGATATCATTAGCCATCATTGACAGGTATCATAAAATAAAGGGTCACGGGAATAATAGTCAAGAAAATATTTTTAATAAAAAAAAAAATTAATACTTACATTTTATAATAAATAATAAAATTTTAATATTAAAATAATATAAAAACAGTTTTTAAAAATATTTTAATCTTTTTATTTATTATTTTAATATTTAAAATTCATTGTTTTTCATATAATATAAATATCTAACGTTTCCTAATAATTGCTTCAAGTACAAGCGTTCACGAAATCTTAAAATAAATAATTAGTAGATTGAGAACATATGTTAAATGAATTTAAATATTATATTTCTATAAAAATAATAAAACCTATTAATTTAGCATTAAAAAATAAAAACTTTATTTAATAAAAGAATTTGAGTTATTAATAAAAAAATACCCTTCCTAACCACAAAAAAAAAAAAAAAAAAAAAAAGGACGTGGTGGTGATATTGATAGCACTAACCAGGAATGTCCATTCTCATCCATAAATTCACAATTCACATAATCACATGTTAAAAAGCAAAGATTGTGTTATTTCCACATCATTATTTCCATACTAATAGTGTGAAAATAACAAGAATAATTGTGGAAATATAATTTCCCCAAAACAAACAACAAAAGTCAAATGTTAAGTAAATGAGTCATTAGACTCATTACTCATTTGGTCCATAGAATGGGAGAAAGAGAGTTACAGAAAAAGAAAGAGAGAATCAGAGAATCAGAGAAAGAAAGAGAGAATCAAAGAGGTCAGAGGCAGCCAGCGGGCTACGGGGCTAACTGGCTGAGACCGAGTCACCGAGAGGCAAGAGAAAAAGAGAAAGAATAAGAAAAAGAAAGAGCCTAAGAGGCTGATTGTCGACCGACCAAGAGAAAGAGAGTTAGAGACATACCAGGGGGTCGGGCTGAGGAGCTGCAAGCCTGCAAATCTGGTCCTACTTCCTCGGCAGTGCACGGTGAGTTTTGTGTCCTGTTTGTTTTTTCTGTGATTAATTGGGGATTAGGGATTTGCGTTAGGTATGAATGGGTGTGTTTTGGAATTGGATGGGAGTTGAATGGGTGGGTTTGGGATTGAATTTGGATTGGTTTTTGGATTGGAGTTGAATGGGTTGGTTTGGAATTGAATTTGGAAAGTTTTGGATTGGAGTTGGAGTTGGACTGGGCTAAGGGTTTGTGTTTGGGGAGTTTAGGCTGGGCTACAATTATTTTATTTTTTATTTTAGCTGTAAAATTAAAAAAAAAAAGGGCTGGGCTATAGCCCACTCATAGCTCCGCCATTGGTGATGCATCACTTAAATGATTTTGATGAACATGGATGGTGCACAATCAAAAAAATACTCTTCATATGTCAAGATGATATTAAATTATTAATGTGAGAGGTATGTTGCATATACTTAACAACCACATTTTATTTGACGTCTATATATAATTAATATATGCCTTAAGAATTGTGGCCTTGTTATGTATTGGGCAACATGCCCATTTGTCTTATACGACAACCATTTGTGAATAAGCGGCTCTTTTAGCAAATTCTGCCTTTAAGCATTGCGGCCTTAATGCCGTTCCATTAGCCAATCATATTTCATTGCTTCATTGAGTTAACTACCTTAGCATTACTATATATATATGGCTGCCCCTCTTTGTACAAATAGGTTGAGATGTACCAGTACATATGTACCGAGTATGAAGATTTGAGAATAAAAATGGTGGATGACCACTGAGAGAAGAACTTTCATATAATTTTGTTATCTTTTCCTTTATCATGTCTTATTATTTCTTTTATTTTATAGCACGTTATCTGCACGAAACTCTGGCTAAATTCTAAAAGGAAGTTGCCATCACTTTACAAATGTTATCTGTGTGACACTCCAATTCACTGTAAGTTTTTCCTAAAGAATTGGTAATCTCATTATCTATTTATTTGTCATCATATTAATTCATTGCCTACAAAGTTTAGTGTTTATTTAATGCATTAAAATTTTATGGGTTTTATGCTAAACATATTATATCTAGTAATATTGTTAAATATACTCAGTGATAAATTAAGCAATTCCATTATGCTTATTATATGTCAGATATGTACACATGTCTATTAATTATTTGTGACACGTGTCTTTATCTTAAGCCTATTACAATGGCAACCAAGCATCCTAGTAGGATCACTTTTTATTTGCTATCATCTCTATGAAAAATTAAAAGGATTGAGTACTTTACAATAAAGGATCCCTTAATTTTATGAAATGATTTAAGGAAAAGATACGAGCACCTAAAGTTGCAAAAGTACTCCTCCCAAAAGTTCTTTATGAATTGATACACCTGAAGTTACAAAATTCCAAAAGTGCAAATGAGTACAATTCTATATTTGATGCACCTGAAGTTGCAAATTTTTTAAAGAATAAGTAAATACATAAAACATTGTAACATTTATGTCAATTGTTCTCATAGTGGTATAATATAACCCAGAAGAGAAAATATGTACTTGGAAATCATGAGATCTTGATACATTATGTAAATATAGGAGAAATATGGGATAGAAATAAAATCGTTGTCGACAACATATTTTCATTTAAAGTTGCTTTTAACATTACCAGAAGTAATTATGCTGAATTTTAAACAACACATGGCTTCAAAAGAGCAAAGATATTGACGCCGAGCAAATATGATCAAGTGATAATTTGGTGGCCGTTCCACTCACTAAATCACTACCAGCTGCAATATTAAATAAGATAGTGCACAACATTGACATACTCCAATTTACAGATATTTTCATCATAAAGAATTGACGCTTTATGTACTCATGAGGGGGAGTAAATGTTCTGGAAGATATGTACAGATTGTACTCTTTTTCTTTCGCTAAGGTTTTTTCCCACAGAGTTTTCCTTTGCAAAGTTTTAATGAGGCAATCCTAAAGGTGCTCAAAGAAACACAAGAATATTGTATTCTTTTTCCTCCGTTATTGGTTTTTTTCCCACTGGGTTTTCCTTGGAAAGGTTTTAATGAGGCATATTCTTGATGAGTGATCATCCAAGGGAGAATTTTATGTATCGGGCAACATGCCCATTTGCCTTATATGACAACCACTTGTGAATAAGCGGCTCTTTCAGCAAATTCGGCCTTTAAGCATTGCGGCCTTAATGTCGTTCCATTAGCCAATCATATTTCATTGCTTCATTGAGTTAACTACCTTAGCATTGTTATATATATAGTTGCCCCTCTTAGTACAAATAGATTGAGATGTACCAGTACATATGTACCGAGTATTAAGATTTGAGAATAAAAATGGTGGATGACTACTGAGAGAAGAACTTCCATATAATTTTGTTATCACGTCTTATTATTTCTTTTATTTTATAATAGGCCCAATCATATCTTTAGGCCATATATATTCATTTGTTCCCACTATGTAAAGCATCAAAAAAGTGGTTGGACTTTTAGACATCAAAGCCAGTTACATTAACTATCCTCACCTTCTTTCTATATATATGTGTTCAGGGTCAGTCCTGTGAATTATGAGGCCTGGGGCGGTGCAAAAAAATGAGGCCTTCTATCTTTAAAAAAAAAAAATTGAAAAATTACTCTACATACATTTTCTGCTACAAAATTACTAATTAAACTTTTATATTCAATATTTTTTAACAAATCTTTTTCAATAGATAATATGCCTAACTAATCCATTTAATCTTTCTTGTGACATAGTTGATCGCAAGTAAGATTTTTATAACTTTAACTTTGAAAAAATTCTTTCAACGTTAATTTTCAACTGATTTGTTCATTTTCTTTTTTAGAATTAGATGTATGTGCTAATCTTTTCCACTTTTGAGTTTTTTCTTGTGTTATTTTAAACTTAAACCCAATGGTTGTTTGTGCTATTTCAATTTCTAAAAACTATTGCTCAACAAGTAATCATTTTCTGTTTCCGCAACTTAACTAGTACCGATCTACAATAAAGTATTTAAGATGACCAAAACTATAAAGTAATCAAAACAAAATGAGATGAAAGGGAATATTAACCCCAGAACAACATAGCACTATGTCATGATCTATTGAACAATGTTCCGTTGTCATCCACCAAATATTAATGTCAGCCAAAGCTAGAGTGACAAGATCAGCAATTACAAAAACCAATGTCAACTCTATTCAAATGAAATTTTTCACATCCCCGCACCACCACAACTCCACAAGATATGACATTTAAATTTACAACAATAATAGCAACTAAAATATAGGAGGCTAACTGAATGACATGCTTGTATAGAAATTCTTGTTGCTTTTCAGTTGCTCATAAACTGTGAAGTCCACCTACATTTGAAATGGACATGAGTACATAAAAATGAAATTTTACATTTGCTAGCTAAATGGTAAGCTATATAAAAATGTTGATATTAATAAAGAAGGCTTATTTGGTCCCCTAGGGGTTTGGGCTAATATACATATCATTTGGTATAAGACATGAATGTTACCCCCAAATGATATGTATCTTACTAAAAATGACATACATCTTATCTGCATGGGACCAAAGAATTTTCCTATAAATACCCTATATTGGATTCAGCTTTCCGAGATACCAACATGATGATATATGGGAGTGGAAGTAAATTAATTCCTCTAAAATACCCCTGCGTGAACAGTGCCACGCTACAGTAATTCGGCCCATTTATTCTAAACTAATAACATAAATTTTTTAATAAATTGAAAGCCTTGAATAACAATAGGCCCAAACTTCCCTAAGTCATGTCTTCCACAGCTTGTATCAAGTGGATCAAAACTGGTTCTCCTTCTTTCAAACCCACTTTGATTGTTGGGCTCTTGCTAGCTTCATCCCAAGTGGATTGCACCAATCCTTGCATTGCTTCCTTTATCTTCTTGGCTCTTGATCTTGTAATTGGCCCATCTGGAACTTGCAAAAGATCTTTAAGGCTAGGCTCACCTTGGTTCCCATCAACTCCACTCGTCAAGCCACCAAACCACACCGCCGGACCAGCACCTACACATCCCGCCGGCAAAGCTCCTCTCTCTCGCCAGTCATATTTACATAAATCTAAGGTGAAAATCTTTGACCCATTCTCTAATTTCTTAAGATATCTATACAAGCTTTGTTTGGGATTTGTTCTTGATGTTGTGGGTTTTGAATTGGGTGATTGTTTGATGAAGTTTGTGGGGACATTTGAGCCTTGAGTGGGTCTAGTTTTGTTGTGTGCCATAGAGTTCGAAAATGAAAATCTTCCTCTTGTTATTGTCTTACAATTTTTTAGCAATGAGTACGAAAGGTTATGGGAAAGATGGATTATGGAATGTAAAAGAGTTTGTTGTTTTAAATTTTATGGGTATTGATTAATTTAATGGGTAATTTTTGGTTGGTGTTTTAATACAAAACTTAAAAGAGGATTTTTCTATAAGAGCTGAAGTTCCTATATTTTTGGAAGATAATATCCATGGCCTTGGTTTGAATTGTGTTTCCTTGAACCAAGTAGTCATTGCCCTTTCCTAACTCTAAATCTGTCAGATTTGAGTCAGCCACATTGCCGAATTTTTAATAAATTATGTAGAACTCTTTTTCAGCTGAAATTTCTGTGGTACGTTGTTCACATATAAAAGTACATCTCTATAAATTCTCAGGCTAATCGGATAATTCTAAGTGGGTCAAACGAATTTTACAAAGGGGCTGACCTGCTTTCATTTTAATTTGAAAATAGATATTTTTGCGGAATTTGTCCCAAGCTTTTATTTATTGGATTGAGTTGAAATTTCATATGAGTATTCTTTAATATGTTTATCACTTGCTGGAGTTTTATTGTGGCTTGGGTCTATTGTTTAGTACCCAAAAGAAGTACAAATGCTTGCTAACTCTGTTTGGATATTGTTTGTTTCCATGGGTGATGTGTCTTGATTTATTCTGATTAATGCACAATGCTTGAAATGGGTATTAAGATATTTTGGTAACTTTATGGTGTTCAAGATTAGTTGTATGTTGTTTGTTTACCAACGGGAATGGATCCTTGTCATAGGATAGTTAAGTTAGGCCTTAGAGCCTTTGGTTTGAATATTAGAGGATCCTTTAGTTTATGGAGATAAGTGTGGTGGTCTACTTTGTGATGGGTAAGATTATTTATAGGCTTGATTTATGTTTCTAGGCTCCAAGGTACTTGGTGATGGACCTAGTGACTAGATTGGCTTGCTTGTGTAGTGCTCGCTCAAGGTAAAACTGGTGATCATGCAAGGTAAGTAGCTACTTAATGGGAATTTTTAGAAACAAATCATTATTGCATATTGGCATTTTAAAGATTGAAATATCCTTCATGGTTTTCCTAAAAGGTACTATGTGTACTATGCTCATTATTTAATGATTTATGGAAAGTGCATGAAGCACGGAATCATTGACAAGGAATGGTTTTGGAAACTTTGTGACAACTCTGTCTTCGTGACGATTATTATGTCTTTTTGACAATGTCTTTGTGATCAACTTGTCTTTGTGAACTCACTATATGAAAGACGTGTTTTAAAGTTGAGATTTTAAAGATGTGTTTTAAAACCTTGAGGTGACTCCGCTAAGGTGAGTTTCTTGGTGAACCAAAAGACTTAGTGAGGAGGCCAAATGAGCTATGTATTTGTCATGACCTGGGGTAGGAGTGAAGAAGTGGCTTTTGAGGATAAGGAGGAAGTCATGGAATTAGAAGCTAGTGTTGCCCGTTATGATGATTCGAAGATAATTGGTTATGATGATTCGAAGATAATTGATGATGCTAATAGTGGCTGATGAGAAGACTAGAGATGGTTATCTAGTAGGAGTCCTTAGAAGGAGTAGTTGTATAGGAATATGTGGTTATCTAGTAGGAGTCCTTAGAAAGAGTTAGTTGCTGGATAGGAATATCTTAGTTGTTATTTACTAAAGTTAGTTATCGTGAGTGATTAGATTTCTTAGTTATTTGGTTATAGTTAATCAGAAGTATTATTTAAGGCAGTGTAATACTATGGAATAAATAATGAGAAAAGTTCAACTAAAATTCATTTCTCTCTCAATTTCAAGAGATTAGTCATCTCGAATCGACTAAACTATCTTTATTGTTTTTCTTAAAAATCTGGATCATTACATTTGGTATTAGAGCCATACCTATGGCTTCAACGCGCTTCACTACTCCGGAAGATCAGTTCACTGTATTGGAAGTTAGCAACCACAACATTCAATTAAAATTGGAGGATTATCATGAAGAGGTTTCAAGATTACGCAACAACATGGCAGCCCTCACGAAGGTCGTGGCTCAATTGATTTGTGACAATAATAACGAAGTATTTGATGAAGCACTAGCCAAGCTTTGCCAAACGGGTACCGTTTGTGAATACGAAACACAATTTGAACAATTAGCGGCAAGGGTTCACAATTGGACGAAGGTAGCATTAGTTGAGAGTTATATTGGTGGACTTAAGGAGGAGATCCGATCCAAGATAAAAAAATTTCGGCCAACCTCCCTATTACATGCCACAAGCTTGGCCAGTCTATTAGAATACAAGCTACCAAAATTCAAGCAACCACCACAACCAAGTGTTGAAATAAAGATCCAAGTACCAAAAGATGCTGAGGAAAAGAAGGGTCTACTAGAAAATGAAAAGAAGGAAGATACAAAACTTGATGAGGCTGACAAGACTGATACAATGGTATTTTCTCCGGCTACGACTGTTGATAAGTATGCCTCATTTGTATCACTGATTTCACCCATTGATTTTGTAATCCCAGAATTATTTAATGATGTGGTGAAACATCAGACTTGTTTGTTCGTCGTGCTTCCGAAAGCGATTCCGAATTTGAAGCAAGCATCCAATGCTAAAATCCTGATCCTTCGACATTTTAAAACTCGAAGTTGAGTTTTCTCCAATAATCGCATGGATAGTTAATCAGCAGTATTATTTAAGACAGTGTAATACTATGGAATAAATAATCAAAAAAGTTAAACTAAAATTCATTTCTCTCTTAATTTCAGGAGATTAGTCATCTCGAATCGACTAAACTATCTTTATTGTTTTTGTTAAAAATCCGGATCATTACAGTATCTTTATTATGTTAGCATGTGAGTTCTTTGTGTTGTTTTACCCTTGTGCCGTGACATTGTGATTACCTGGTGATTACCCAGCTAAGTACCGTTGTCTTTGTGACATTGGTGTCTTGGCACTCCATTTGTGTGACGACTATGTCTTCATGACAACTCCATCTTGGTGAGGAGTACTATTTTACCTGTGGGCTTAACAAAGCTCCTGGTAGAAACACAACTTACTTGTGGGCCTAACGAAGCTCCTGGTAGAAACCATGACAACTCCATCTTTGTGAGGAGTATATCGTCTTTGTGACAGTTTGTCACGTGGCCTTGGGTTGGATTTTATTGTGTTGAATCAATGATTTAATTATGGCTCACAATATTATGTAGTTTCATGATGCGTTATTTTGAGAAGCTTGGTGTTGCATCATTTCTTCAAATATTCCTATATTATCATAAAGAAATATTTATGATAGAACTTATATTCCTAAATTCTATCATGCTTTGTAAAATGCTTAAGATCATGGAATTTGCAATTCCCCAACCCCTATTATTTATGCTACTTATTAGGCATTAGCTCATTCTTTTATTTAACCACATTTCCAGATCTGTTAGCTATACCTCGAGTTAAAGTTTTGGAGCACTACACTAGATTGGGAGACTTCTTGTGTTTTGTAGATCAATTGAGTCTTAATCTCTATCTTTTGCGGAGACAATAGTTACTTTAGTGGTGGTTGAGCTTTTGGAGACATCTTAACTATAAATGTATATTTCGGAGATGTATGATCTATACTTTGTATTGTTGTAAACATTTTCTAGAGTTCTGACTTACTTTGTGGAGATTATGTGGATATTTAATAATACAGATATATTGTGTATATGATGTAACATAAAGGCAAAAAAAAAAAAAAATGGTAGACAAAGTAATTGGTAAACAAAAAATTGCCACCAAAGTAATCGTCGTCAACCCCAAATCCAGTCCAACATCATCTCCAATCTTCTTTTCCAAGTCTCCTTTTGCATTTATTCTAGATTCGACCCCATCCCATTCTTGAACATGCACTTTTAACCGATCGAATAGAGCTGATCAGCAAATGGTATTTGTGGTTGATGGTGCTGGAACTTAGTTGGACTGCTTGGCTGGAGATTTGATCTAGACGACCTACAAAACAGGGGAGGTCAGTCGAAGGTGGTACCGGTGTGAGATCGACCAATGAACCTCCGATGGTTTAGTCAGTAGGGTTTTAGGTAGAAAGGTTATAGAATAATTTTAGGAATATTTGTATGTACCTCAATCGTAGGCTCAGTAGGTATTTTTATAGAATCTGAGTAGGACACGTGGTCTTCTAGGGACACTTGGATTTGGAGACACGTGGTCGTTCAAGATCCAAGATGACGTATGACCATTGCCCCAGTTAGAGCCGGTTGGTTGAGATAGTTAGCAAAGGTTGCGCTCCTATATTCGCGTTGGCAGTTGTTAGGAGGGAGCTTGATCGAGGCGCCGTTATGCAATCAATCTATTTTGGATAAGGAGCCAACTCCAATGAGTTAGCAATGACTCCATCCATGTTGAGCAGCTTGGACGATCGTGTAAACAATAATTGGTAAGACGACCTTGTAGATTGATAAGTTCCCCATGATGGTCATCTATTTTGCCCTATAATAATTTCTCCTTCAGTGGCCAAGATCGCCGGCATCAAATTGGGTTCCAAGGGCACCTCGTTTGGAACACATCCAAGCTCACCAATGTCTTTGTCTCTGCTCGTTAATAGCACTAAGCTCGTGGGTTGGGTTGGACACCAAAGATTTCACTCAAGGGTGAGAGAGAGATTTTGTATAAAGGAGAAGGATGGGAGGTGGGTGAAGAGCTGTTAGTAAGGATTTGATAAAATTGGTAGACAAAATTTCAACCCCAAAATTTCTATTTAAAAGTCTCATACTTTAAATTCTACATTTAATTTAGCCAAACTTAGAAATTATGGAGAGTCGGATTTAAAATACTGATTTACCTCTACATTTTGGCTAAAAGTACTGTACCTAAAAACTTGGAAAAAAATGTAAAAAAGAAGAGAAAGAAAGTAAAAAAAAAAAAAACCATCGGTGACAACTTTCGTGTCCAACATTACATGGTATATACAATGCCCATTTTCGCACATTTTCACCCATTTAAGGAATTCGGATAAATTGTAAGAAATTTATGGTCATCACACTACAACAAAATATCCTTATTACAATAGGTGTTATCACAACAAAAACAATTATTGTGGTAATACACCTACTATTACATCAATTCGTTAAATTTCGTTGCAATAGTTACTTAAAATCTGATAATTTATTACATCAAAAATAAGTTGTTGTAATAGGTTATAAAATATTGCTGCAATAAATCATTTACATAATTTATTGCAACAAAGTTAGCTCTTGAAGCAATAGTTATGAATATCGCATCAAAATTTTTGGTTACAATAAGAAAAATATTATATTACAGCAAAAATTTTTATTGCAATAGGAAAAAAATTATATTACTACAAAACATTTTGTTGCAATAGGATCAATATTATATTGCAACAAAACGTTTTGTTGCTATAGGATAAAAGCCATATTTTCCAAATCCCCGCGCACGATTTCCCCACTCCCCGCTCACTCATTAGTGTCTATTCCCATCCCATCTCTCTACCCTCTCCGTTCTCTCTCATTTCCACTCTTTCTCTCTGTAAACTCTCTGCGATTCGTGCTCACAATGAAGCACTTTATGCAACCGCGGAACGTGATCTTGTCCACAGACCCTTCGTCGTCGCCGAGCCCTAGCTCGGCCAACCAAGGCCATCTCAGGAGGCTAAATTGGAGAAGGAGAACGCGCTACCCTCCAATCCGAACTCTGTGGCCTACGATTTGAAGCAATCGCCGGCGACGGCCATGAAGTTGAAGAGCCAACTGCCGCCGAGGCTGCCTTCTTCGAATCTTATATATTCCGGTGTTTTTCTGATTCGGTCCCCAGGGCTTCTGATTCTAGCGTGGACTTTGATATAATCTTAGTTCCGATTTCTCTCTCTTTCTCTCTCGCTCGCTAAATTCAGATTCAGATCAAATCTTGTACATTCAGTGAAATGCTCGTTGTTTTTCTCATCCAATATCTCTAAACCTTCGCTTCAAGGCTCTGTTTGGCTCGCTTGCCAAAATGTTCATCGTTGGTCCAATAACTCCTGGCGAGGTAGATCTCATGCTGATCTGATTTCAGTGATTCACCGCTACTTGCTAAAATAGCACTAATATATATATATATATATGTATGAAATTTATTATTTATGGAGGAAGGTTTTTGAGCTGTTATATGAGTTTGATATTGCATTTGTTGAATTTATAAACTCACTATTTTGTTTACTGGTGCATTTGATGTTATGTTTGGCGAATGTTGTATGTAGGTATTTCTTTGTATGTTTGTGTATCATATGCAGTCCATGTAGCTGCAGTCCATGTTCAATCATAAAGCATTAAGAATGGTATTGGTGTCGTCAAGTTAATGGGCTGCTACTTTGGTAAGCATCATTCATTTGAATAACTATTTGAACGAACAATGTACTGATTCTGTATAGAAGTATAGGACAAGTGCAGTGGATGTAAATAACAGAACAATGTACTGATTCATTTGAATAACTATTTACACACCTGAGAAATTGTTGGATTGATCTGAATCTATACTTAACTATTGAAAAAGAAAGTTCTTTAAAATTGGGCCATATTCTCATACTGATTCTATATCTTAAGCAATTACTTATGAGTTAGAGCACCAAATACACTTTAAATAAAGATTAAATTTAGTGAAAAGACGAGAGGCCTTCATTTTTGCTATTAAAAAATCTGCAGAGGAAGAAGGGTAATGAGAAACGATTCATGGCACATTGTTAGAAATTTTTTATTGGAAAGTGTTAGAGATAAAGCTCAACAGCAATCCTCAACTGAAGATATTCCT
>BKZX01023404.1:0-12312 GCA_014362285.1 Fagus crenata
ATGAAAGGGAAAATTATCATTTTTATTTGAACAAATTAAAACATATCTAGTAAAACATAGTTTGAACCTTAGTAAATAATTAGGGGGAAAACGCACGATAGGCCGTTTTTAAAAAAAAATTCGCAAAAAAGCACTGTTTCGAAACTATTGAGCTATACAACCTCGTCTCTGAGAGAGACGAGTTCCATATAGAGATGAGTTCCAGACAAAAACTGCTCCGTGGCCTGATTCGTGGCATCTTGACGTGGCAGTGGCATCTTGACGTGGCAGTGAATTGCCTGCTGGAACTCGTCTCTTGTAGAGACAAGTTGCACGCTTCTTTTTTTAATTCCCTCATTTTGGCGTGAACACTGTTATTCCTCGTAAACTGGCTGGAACTTGTCAGATATTATTTAGAAAAAAAATAAAAATTTTGGCTTGAACTCGTCTCTGGTAGAGACGAGTTGCTTTTGAAAATGGAAGTTGGCTGGAACTCGTCTCTAGCAGAGACAAGTTCCATTAAAAATTCTATTGAAACTTATTTAAAAAATTTGGCTGAAAGTTATTATTTAAAAAAATGTTTGGTGAAACTTATTATTTAAAAAATATATATAATTTGGCTGAAACTGTGTTTATTAAAAATAATTTTGCTAGAACTCGTCTCTCCTAGAGACGAGTTCCATTGAAAATATACAATGCAGTTGAGACAAAACCGGTGGCCATAAATGAAAAAAGTGGAACTCGTCTGTATTTCAGTTTTTTCAGCCCACCTTCAATTTACACTTAAAACATATTCAAAATCTTTCTTCATCGTTCTTCACTTTTCCAACATCAGTTCACTTTTCCAACCAACATCATTGATCAATTAAAAGGTGATTTCACTTTTCCAACATCAGTTCACTTTTGTTATTTTTTTTATTTATATGTAGTATCATTATTAGCTTATAAACGTTTTTTGTGTGGGTGTTGAACATTATTCCTTTGGTAAACATGAAACATCTCTGTATTTCTTGCATAACATGAAGTATGTTTGATTGAACATGAAGTAACAAGCTGTAACGTGAAGATGTGAAGTGTTTGAATGATCCAGTCGCCTGAATCAGTGGTCCAGGCGACTGGATCAACCAAATACTTGTCATACAGCCTACTGGATTGGTGTTCCAGTAGACTGGATTGAACAAGTACTCCAGACTTCCCAAATCTTCTTGGAGATGTCTACTGGATATTACAACCATTTTTATATAATATGTTATGTAACATTTGGATATGAAATATTACCATTATCATCTTATTACTTGTTTTTTTTATGTGACTAACTAATTGTAAACTACATTTAAATTAAATAGGTTTGCATATGGCGCCAACTATGTATATTGTCTATCTTCGCTTCAATGGGGAGATTATTTATGGTCAAAATGGAGCTGAGTATCAAGGGTCGCAAATGAAGTTCATCCGGGTTCATCGTGGGATTAGTTTTGTCGAATTGGAAACGAAGATATTCAATGCACTACAATTGGACAATCAATCTCATCGTATAACAGTTACATACCGTTGTCCTCAAGAGATGATTTCACCTCACATTAATTACATGACTCTATTGATAACAGACGACAACGGTGTTAATCTCATGTTTGACATGTTAGATGCAACACCTGAATTAAAAGATATTGAGTTATATATAAGTGTGGAGGATTGTGTTGGTGAAGGTGTTGAGCCTCTTACACAAGCTGATGGGGATGGATTAGAAGCGGAATATTGTGTTGGTGAAGATGTACAACAAATGACTGTGGATGATACTGCTCCTTTTACATAACCCTTTACAGTTGGAAGGCGTACACCACAATTACATGAGATACCAACATCGGTGGAGGATTGTGGTCCCAGCACTCGACATGAGTATGTTCCATACGAGGTAAACCCTTTACCTAGAGTGCATGATACGATGATGTTGGAAGTTACTGATGATGATGAAGAAGAAAACGCTGATTATGATAATGATTCGTATTTTGATGATGATGATAATGATGCGTATTTTGATGATGATGATGATGAGACAACTGATGTTTATAATGACGAAGTTGATGATGTGGTCCCTAGCCTCAAACCCAAATCCTCATCGTTTACTACGAACACAT
This sequence comes from Fagus crenata, assembly GCA_014362285.1. Lineage (NCBI taxonomy): Eukaryota > Viridiplantae > Streptophyta > Magnoliopsida > Fagales > Fagaceae > Fagus > Fagus crenata. The sequence continues at coordinate 2,115 of BKZX01023404.1, forward strand.
GGGATAATATAAATGACACTTCCTTCAATGATGAGGTGACACCACTCGATAGTTGGGATAAAATGCAAGAGTTGAGAAAAGGGTTGTTTTTTAAGAGTAAAATTGAGATTCAATATACATTGAAGGTGTACTCTTCACGCGTCAATCAAGAATATAAAGTGAAGGAGTCAAACAAAAGAAAATTACATGTATGTTGCAAGAATGGGTGTTCATGGAGAATGCGGGCATGCATGCGTAGTACACATGGATTTTGGAAGATTACAAAATACAATGGTCCCCACACTTGTAGACACCCCAACATCCGTAAAGATGGCAAGGTATTTGATTCAAATTTTATTAAAAGAGAAGTGAGGAGCTATGTAGCCAATGACCAAACTATTTCAGTGAAATCGTTGCGGCATCACATGTGTACACAATTTGGCCATAAAATTTCTTACTACAAGGTGTGGGATGCCAAGCAGAAGGCAATTGCTAACATATTTGGGGATTGGGGGGAGTCTTATCAGTTGTTACCGAAATTTATGAAAGCACTAATCGACTCAAATCCGGGTACACAAGTGGAATGGAAGACATATTGGAGTGAAGATGCAGGTTGTGCTATATTTGAAAGTGTATTTTGGGCTTTTGGTCCTGCAATTCAGGGGTTCGTGCATTGCAGACCAGTTGTCTCTATTGATGCAACACATTTGTATGGAAAATATGAAGGGAAGTTGATGATTGCCATGGCAACTGATGCGAACAATGGGATTTATCCACTTGCCTTTGCGGTTACGGAAAAAGAGTCGAAGGATACATGGCGTTGGTTTTTGCGTTTCCTAAAGAAACATGTTACAAAAAATAGAGAACTTTGCATCATATCAGACAAACATAAAGGTATCCTGAATGCAATGAAGTGGAGTAAATTGCAGCCTCTAAATGCATATCATCGATTTTGCATCCAACATTTAGTCAGCAACTTCAACACAAGATTTCATAACAAACGGTTGAAGAACATGATACAGAGAGCAGGTGAACACAACCAGCTAAGAAAATTCAATGCAACAATGGACTCTATTAGACAGTATAATAAAGATACTGCTGACATACTGGACAAAGAGACAGATGTTGAAAAGTGGACATTAGCAAAAGATGGTGGACGGCGCTATGGGGCAATGACCACGAATTTATCTGAGTGCTTCAATGGTGTTTTGAAAGGTGCACGCAACTTACCCATTACTGCAATGGTAGAATTCATTTATTTCAAGCTTGTGCATTATTTTAATGATCGCCGAGTTAAAACTCAAGCTCAATTGAGTTTTGGTCAAGCGTTCAGTACACATGCCATGGAAATCTTTTAGAAGTGGAGTGAGAAGGCAAGTTTGCATCACGTAATAGAGTTTAATAAGGAGGAAGGAACTTTTCAAATCCAAACACAACCTAGTCTAACCAGTATGAATAAGGGGAACCATAGACATGTGGTGAAATTGGGTAATAGAACATGCAGTTGTGGGAAATGGCAAGCGTATCATATCCCTTGTTCACATGTAATTGCAGCTTGCGCTAGTCAGCACATCAATGTGTACCAATATATTGATCCATTTTATAGTCTGACGGAAATGCTAGCTTCCTATCAACCACACTTTGAACCGATGAAAGATGCCCCGTATAGGGAGGAGAACCCTAACTTACCTATGTTGCGACTTGACCCAAGATTGCTTCGACAACGTCGTCGTCCAAAGTCAACAAGAATTCGGAATGAGATGGATTGGAGGGAGAATCAACATAAGCAGAGTTGTGGATTGTGTAATCAAGAAGGGCATAATCGCAAAAAATGTCCTAATGCAATTTCAAATCAAGAAGCAATGTTGCCTCAAAATTGATTTTTTGTATCCATTACGCTTTTGTAATAATGTTATGTGTAATAATATTATTCTCTCGTCTCTATGAAGGAATGTATACACTACAAGATGATTTTTTGTATCCATTACGCTTTTGTAATTGTATATGTGCTTGTAATCATGTGAAATGCTAGTATTTGATGGGGGTGCTATTAGGTTTTTTTAATTTTAAATTTTGGAATGGCTGGGAACTGTAGAATTCAAAACAAGGGCATTCCAGTCAACTGGACTGGATTATACTAGACCTTAATGATCCAGTCAACTATATTGGTGTACCAGTCGACTGGATCAGACAGAAAGTCCTGGGGGTGTGGTTTTAGTCCACTGGGCCATTTTTTAGCCACCTGGATCAAGGATGCAGTCGCCTGGATCCCTGATGCAGTCGACTGCATCCATACTTTTTCAACCTTTAACTAATTTCATCTCTAAATTTTGTCTGTACACAAAAACCGTGACTATCTGAAATGATTTCTTCTTCCCTTTAATAAAATAATCTAATAAAATCATTGGGAACGTGACATTCACATGTTTGATTTATTCTTATAAATAATATAAAAATGATTTCTTCTTCCCTTTTTTTTATTTTTTTTATTTTATTTTTGGACACACTATCAACTAGTATATGCAGTTGCCTAGTTGGACAGAAAACAGCTTTTACACAAAGCCAACTGATTATTTGATTTTTAGGAGGTTAGTGGGTCCCACCAAGCAACTTATATATATATATATATATATTATATCAGTAATTACAAACCAAAAAAAAAAACAGAAGAAAAATAAAATAATTATAAAATTAGCATCATTAACAAAATTGGTTGGTATGTTTTGGATTTACTACTAACAAAGTTAACGAGAATTTGATGTGGAGGCTTTGCTTCTTTGCTTGCTTTTAATTATAATCTTTGTACAAAAACACCAATCTCGCCCAACCGTGATTGCTCTTTTTCACCACAATGACCATTCATCCATGTTACCAAATAGCATGCTTGCATCACATTGAAAATAAGAGAACTAAGGACAAAGAAAGAAAAAAGCACAAAGATGAATACAAGATTGATAACACTAATTAAGTACAAATTCAACACTGTTTAAACACTAACAACTTAGTAAAACCATTCAGTTTGACATAATAGTACAATCACAACCTAATAACTAAATGCCCTCAGCATCATCAAAAACAAAAACTCAAATACAAATAACTGATTGCCCTCAGCATCATCAAAAACAAAAGCTCCATCAAAGATAAATAACTAGATGCCCTGATTAATCAAACGCTCATTGATTTCCTCCATGGATGTTTCCAAAGTAGCAAAGTGCTCATCATAAGTGGAGAATCTTTTAGTCACCATAGTTGAGAAGTTGTCGATGCTTGTTTGCATATTTCCTATGCTTGTTTGAATATTTCCCATGCTAGTGGCCAAAGAGTCCAAACGTCCAAACACGAGTTGGAAGTTGTCCTCATTGATACGAGAGGAGCTAGAAGGTGCGCTTTGAGGCTCTTGATCCTCTTGCATTGGTTCTTCATTCCCTGCAGCTTCAGCTTCAGCTTCATCCATTTGTGCTTCTTCACCCACTTGTTCCATCACAGGTGCATTTTTCTTAACCCAAGTGTCATCCTTAAACTCATACCTCATTTGTCTCATGGTAGTTTCTCCATAAACATCCTTATGACTTACGTCTCGAGTCTCTTTTTCACCACTAAAATCTACTCCAAAATGATTAAGAATAGTAGTGATCTAGAGACCATATGGGAGGGCGCCATTCTTCTTGTTGACACAAGTCTCCATGTGCCAACCAATATAGAATGCAAGATCAAGTTTGACCTTGTTGAGAATAGCCCACATTATGAAAAGGTCTAGATAGGAAGTGTATTCGTACGAACCACTCCTAGGAAGGATGTTGTGGGCTATGATGTGATGAATGAGTCGGCTTTCTAATGTGAGGTCCGCAATTTTGGGTCTAGAGAGTTCTTGAATGTTAGGATTTCCACACATTTGCCTAATTGACTCTAAAGGGTCATACCCTTCAAATTTCACCCAACTATTTGTAGTATAACGTTGTGCACCGGTGCGAGGAACTCCTAATATAGAGGCTAGTGTGGAATGGGGGAGTGAAATGGATTTACCCTTCACATAGGAGGTGATTTTGGAATGGATAAATTCAAAGTGTGTGTAAAAGTGTTTAACAAGAGTGGTGTATTGTTTTTGACGCGTTGAAAGGAAATTTTCCCATCCTTGATCTTGAAAAAGCTCTCTAATATGAATGTGGTGATTAGCAAAATAAGGGAAATCAACAATTTTCCCAAAAACTACCGTTCTACAGCTAATGTCGTCATGGAATCTTACCGAATGTTCCAAAGAAGCGAAGCTCTTGTCCAATGATGGAGCTGGTTCATCCCTTTGAGCCTTTGATTTGAGCCTTTTCTTTCTTGGATCTTCACTCACGAATTTCTTTGGAGCCATTCGAATTCAAGGGTTTTGAATTGGGGGTTTTAGGAATGTGATAGTTTTGAGAGTGATTGGGAGTGATTGAGAGTGATTGGGAGTGATTTTCGACTAAAACCCTAAGAGAGAGAGTGAGAAAAATCGAGAAACAATGAGAAAAAATGGGGAAAATGAAGTCTGTCAATTTTATTAAAAACCCAGAAAACGCAGATCCAATCACCTGGACTCTCTGATCCAGTCGACTGGATCTAGGTCAAATTTTTTAAAAGCTTTTAAACCTTAATCCAGTCACCTGGATACACTATCCAGTCGACTGGATTAAGCTTCAAAAACTCTCTGCCTGATTCAGTCGACTGGACACACAATACAGTCGACTGGATATTGGTCAAACTTTTTTGAAAAGTTTGACCAGCTTAATCCAGTCGCCTGGATACACTATCCAGTCGACTGGATTAAGCTTCAAAAACTCTCTGCTTGATCCAGTCGACTGGACACACAATACAGTCACCTGGATATTGGTCAAACTTTTTTGAAAAGTTTGACCAGCTTAATCCAGTCGACTAGACATACTATACAGTCGCCTGGATGAGGCTCCAGTATTTTTTTAAAATTTTTTTGGGCATAATCCAGTCGCCTGGACTCCCTGATGCAGGCGCCTGGATGAAGGTTGAAAAAAATTTCTTCCAGTTTTTAAAGCATAATCCAGTTTTTAATATTGGAAAAATGGGTTTAGGCCCTTGTGCATGTTCTAGATGTTGGTTGTTGATGTTTATGAAGGAATACTATGTAAATCTAGGTTCAACAGGAGCAGGAATGGCTTTCCAACTTCCACCACAGCAATTGGGCATGTGGACATATTGATATCTTCAAATGTTAACTATTATCATTGTAATTTCTGTTAAAATTATTAATAACATAATAAAATCTAATTCACTCCATTTTGACCATAACAATTTACATATGAACGTCACACCATTCCCATAAGTCACCTTTTCTATAGTAAAATTAACAATACCTTAAAAAAAAAAAATCATTTGTAAAATCACAAGCCATACTAATCATTTGGAGGTAAGATGATTTCCATTTACAATTGCACATGACAATCCCCATCCCGGTCTTTCTAGTGTAAGAGCATGAGCTCAATAAAAAATACAAATATAAATACATATAAAAGTTCCAATAGCAAGTTAAAAGCTATACATTGACTTCAAGGTCATTCAACTTCCGCATTTTGGTTGAAACTCACATCTCAACCTATCACTCAGTCCCACAACAAGGTTTCCTCTTATTGTGAGGTGGGTTCCTCTTCAGTACAACAGGCATATCTGGTTGTGGCCGTTTTGTACCTCTACCCCTACCCCTACCCCTACCCCTACCATGATCACCCACTTCAATATCCCGAACCAAGTCCTCTAACTGGGTGGCTGAGGAAGGGCCACTTGGCTGAGGAAGGGCTGGTGCTGGACCACTTAACTGGGTGGCTGATGCTGGAGCACCTAAATGGGTGACTAAGGTTGGGACAACTGACTAGGGCACTGAGGATGGACCAACTGACTGTGTGGGTGAGGATGGAGTAACATCTGAAAATGATGCAAGTAGGCTGAATGTCTGAGTCAGAAAACTGATCGTATGCTCATGGTGGGCAGCTGAGATGAGAGTAGTAGTGTGGGCAACTGAGATGGGGGTGGTAGTGTGGGCAACTGAGATGGGGGTAGTAGTGTTGGGAGATGAGATGGGGGTGGTAGTGTGGGCAGCTAAGATGGGGGTGGTAGTCTGGGCAACTGATATGGGGGTGGTAGTCTGGGCAACTGACATAGGGGTGGTCTCAGTAACGGTGGTAGCATCTCTCAACTGGATGAGAGGCACACTCATACTACTACTCGGATCGGATGGACGTGACGGGCGTTGCGCACGTGGATGTGGCGGGCGCTGCGCACGTGGACGTCGCCTCCGAGTAGCGGTTGGAGGAACAGTTGTATGAGTATTGGTGTCTGAGTCTGTGTTAACTCTTTCCACAGAATCAAGCCGATGCAGCTCATTCGAAGCTTCTAGTGCATTAAATGCCAATTGATATGCCTCCGCTGCTAGCTCCATAAATTTTGCCGGATCCAACTCTTGTTCAAGATGAAACATTTCGCATATTCGCATGTTGCACAACGTCTGTCAAAATGCATAGTATGTCAGTAAAAAATTGTGTCTCAAAGATATCCAAAAGATGCACGGAATTATTAAATTAAAAAATTTACCATCATCTCATAACAGCCGCTCCTGCGACTGATAAAGCGTCGAGTAATCCGACGGTACCAATCCATATATGGATCATGATATGACATAAGACCAACCATTTTGTCATGAGTGACAACATGCTCACGTCGATGGTCCCATATACTTATGTAATGCCTCCAACGTTGCCTCCAATTCTCATGTACCTTACCCCTAAGATCACAATCATGTAGTTTCACATCGGTATTAGCAGGCTGGGGTATGTCTTGTTGCATACCAAATTGACGTAGAGCACGATTAGGTAAGTGCCACTCTACGATCTGGAAACATATTAGAGGCGTCACTGAACGCCATACCTTCTGCCCTATCCGACAATACTCAGGCAACGAACTCAACACATCATCTGTGTATGGTTCTCAAATTACCTACAAAAGCTTAAAAATAAAATGCATTAATAAATGATATATGCCCAATAACAATATAATATAATTCAAATTCACCATGTATTAAATAACAATATAATAACAATAACAATGTAATTAAAACAAGCACGTTACTTGATCAGGACGTTGCCTAGAGAAGTCCGATCGATACTGCTTAAGCACATGAGTGGACACATCCTTTATGTTCTTCGCATTGCGCCACCTACAATGGAAAGTATTCATCAATGGAAAATTTTGCCATAACCTTATTTTCTAAGGCATAAAACATGTTCAATGTCTATACAAAAAACTAAATAATTACTTACCTAGTGCCATAAGGACCCCCTGGCAATGGTTGGGCAGCATCAGCAGGCACTTCAACATCAGCATCAGCATCAGCATTAGCATTAGCATTGGCATCATCCACAGCATTAACAATCAGTTGAATAGACTTTATTGCAGGTGATATGTGTGGAAATCTAGACCATGCCCACAACTGCACCAAGATTAGTGCACCAGCAATGTCACATGAGTCCAGGTCAGTGGCTCTACATAACTCTCTATATAACCATGCTAGAACTGCACTACCCCAACCATACCGTCCAGCAGCATCAAAATCCTCCAACATTGGCAAGAACATAAGGTGTACCTTCTCTCCAGACTTGTCAACAAAATAACTACCTCCAAGGAGCTCTAATATGTAAGCTCGTGTATACTGCTGCACGGTCACCTCATTAGCATCATCAGGTAGGACAGCAAACGTGTCCTGGAGCCACTTCATATTTAAACGTGACCCATCTAACTCATTTGGAGGAGGAGAGACACCAAGTAACTGAAGACATAATCCGGACCAATTTAACTCGGTACTCCCTACCAATACCTCTCCATCAACGGGTAAACCCAACATGACCTCAACATCTTGCAAGGTGATGGTCATCTCACCGTGGGGAAGGTGGAAGGTATGGGTCTCTTGGCGCCATCTCTCAACTAATGCTGTGATCAACGCCCAATCCATTTTTATAAAACCAAGCTTGGCTATGTCATAAAAGCCAGCTCGCTGAAGGTATGGGATAAAACGAGCATGAAGTCGTCCAGATCGTTCTCTTACTGCCTCACGACGACGACAATGTAATAAAGTATACTACAAAATGAAAAAAAATATGTCAACTTATTTTATCACTAATGTAAGCAAAAATCAAATAATAAATATATTAAATACATACCAATCCCTCTTCCCAAATTTTGTTGGAGATGTGTTTATCCTGTCTAGTCAACACAGAGGGGTCACTAGGACCTGGATCCATCACAAAACGGCGAGGCTCCATAAGTGAAAACCACTGCAATCATCAAATCAAAGCAGTGATATACCCAATCAACCATCAAGTTGAGAGCTAAAGAAATATATTAAATCTTGAATTATATAATATGGTTACATATCTTAATTAAGGAGTTACCAATTGAGAGCAAATTGATCATATTACATCATTCTTTTTCTCTTATTCTTTCTCACTCCAAATTACATTTATTTTTATTCTTAATAATTGATTGATTAATGACTATTAGGCACAAGCTTTAACTCCAACATATATAAGTATTTTAACACTCAAAAGAACTTAGGTCAACCAAGTTATTATCCAACTTTCTCCTTCATATGTACATTGATCATAAACTCTTACCTATTCAAATAAAGTACACTGACTCCCATACCCGCCAATGTTTCTCCATTTAATCTCCTTGAAATATATTCGATTCAAGAATTGCACCAATTTAATATTGATTTGAATATAATTTTTTTTATGCTACTCACAACAAAATTAGAATGAATCTTTGGGTTGGTGCTATTATAGTATCTCTGTTTTTTGCAATTTTCAAGTTCTTTTAGTTTTTCATAATTTTACCATCCAATATAAAACCAAAAATTAGTATACATAGGCTCAAATGAAAAGGCCCTAAAGTTTAGGCATTTTTGTGTAAACTTTTTTTTTTTTTTTTTTTTTTAACTTTTTTCTAAGACAACCTTAAAACACACAATAGTATTAATTACTCTTAAAACTTGAATACTCTAAAAGAAAAAATTTCAAAATATACATTTGCGAGGTACGTACAATGTTATAGGAAAATTTTTATTTAAAAGGGGGAGATGAGAGAGAAATTTTTTAACTGATTTCCGGTGGTCACTGGAGCCAGTGAGAGGAAGTTGCGACGAAGAGAGAGAGGGACAGAGAGAGTTCAGACCGAGAGAGTAAGAGAGTTGAGACCGAGAGAGTTTCAACTTTTGAGACAGAGACAGATGAGACCGAGAGAGTAGAGTTTCAGCTTGAGTTTCAGCTTTTGAGACCCAGAGAGTAGAGCTTCAGCTTTTGAAACCGAAGTTGAGAGAGAGACAGAGTTTTTCTTTTTCTTTCTGGTTCTTTCTGGCGGGGAGTTTTCTTTCATTTTTCATTTTAAGTGGAACTCGTCTCTAGAAGAGACAAGTTCCAGCTCAAAATTTTCTTCCAGCTGCGCATCATCAGTGGCAATCATGCGTGGCAAACTGAGGAGGATGTGGCAAGCTTGAAGTGCAACTCGTCTCTAGGAGAGACGAGTTCCAGTTGGAACTCGTCTCTCCTAGAGACGAGGAGGTTATCACCCAAATATGTTTTTCAACAGTATTTTTTTGCAAAATAGTTTAAAAAATAATATTATTAAACAAAAAAAATCTAAATAATTATGTGGTAACTCATAATATCATCTATAAGTATTATTTAAACAAGTTACATAATTTATTAAATAGGTCATTTGATTAAAAATACAAATGAATGGTCTTATAAATGATCACATAATAGATTATATAACAAGATAAACATAAATGAGAGTCAAGTAAATTATAACAAGATAATTACAAATGAGACAAACATAGATATCAACTGAACGATCAATTAGGTGCAGAATTGTCGTAAATTTTTTTTACGACCTTGACTATACTGATCTTAGAAAGGTCTAAAGTTGACCATGTGTCCATGACATGTCATGGAAAGTGTTTCACACGACAACCTGTTTGATGTACTACTTATGTCTTTTAGCCAACTATCACAAGAGAAAAGCCAACTACTTCCACCCTACAAGTTTTTATTTTTTTTATTATTATTTTTTTTAAAATTAACAAGCATGCAAGCTTCATTAAGAAGAAATACAGATACAACTTAAAGCATCATTCCTGATCACATTAACAAAATGATCAGGTAAGGATGAT